>JAHLJT010003071.1:0-11512 GCA_031308135.1 Acheta domesticus | reverse complement strand
TTAGGTCCGATTTTCACGGATAACTGAATTTCGAAATTGCAAAAGTTTAAATTTTTTCGGCGTCTTTCTGGAACTACAAAATTGAGAAGGAGATTTTTCTTTCAAATAATATTTGTTTGGCCAAAGTGAGTTCTTTTATTAAGGTCATGTGCATTTTTTAATAATTTTTAGTAGTTTTCGTGCAATATTGCGTGCAATATGTGCAATTTTAAAAAATTACAAAAACAAGATTTTCTAAAAAACGGCTCCAAATTTTTTCTTGAAACTTTGGTAGGGATAGTGCCTAATGTACTCTATGAGATGACGAAACGCCATATGCTGTATTCTGTTGTTTTTTTCAAAAATAACAAAAATTAAATTTTTTACTTGTCTCTCACGTCGTTAATTTACATTACGATTTTTTCACATTATTATATTTACGAGTACATGTTCTTTAAATAATGTCAAGTAAAGTTTCTCGAAAAACACAACCGTTTTCTGTGAAAAGTAGCTCAAATTTCCACATTTTCAGAAACGCTCAAACACCATTTTCTCATATATGGCTGCAATTTTTTCTTCAAACTTTTGTAACAGATAGTGCTAATTACACTCTTTAATATGACGTAAAGTTTATTTTGAGTTTTTTGTTTTTTCAAAAATTACATAAATGTAATTTTTTGAAAGATCTCCGCACATTACCGCACAAAATTATTTAATTTGTGAGTGTAAGTGCTTCAAATAACTCAAATAAAGTATTTTGAAAACTCAAACATTTCTGTGAAAATGAGCTTCAAATTTCGCATTTTTAGTAGCGCTAAAACGCAATTTTCTTTAAACGGCACGTAATTTTTAAAAGAAAATTGCCATTTATGACTAGTTTTTGTGTTCTTTAATATTCTAAAATTGATATTTTCCGTTCTACCAATAGGAAACCGAAAAATTAAGAAAATCGACCAAAAATGTACTTTTGGCGGTGATAGATGGCAGCTGGCAAGAGTATGTGGCAATTCCGAATAGCTAGCGGAGACCCAAAAAATAGAAAACTAATACGGGAAAGTCTGTGCCATTCTGTAGCACCACCTTATCACGGCCCGACAATGCAATTTCTTCCGCCGAAAATTTGCCTATTCACGCGCAGCATTACATAACTTTCGCTACACTACGTATATCACTCCGGTATACGTACGTAAACGAGAAAGTAAAAAGAATGGAAAGGTGAAGATCAATCATTTATGTAGCTTAAAAGGGGAAGAATGAAGCCAGATCGCAAAGCACTTCTAATAGCTGCCCAAGATCAGGCGTTGAGAACACGACATTATGATAAAGCGGTTCTCAAAATTTCCCAAGATGATAAATGCCGCATTTGCCAGGAGCAAGTAGAAACCATTGATCATATTGTCTCAGCTTGTCCAATCCTAGCAAAGACCAATACTTGAAAAGACATGACAGGGTGTGTAGCTACCTCCACTGGCAGATCTGTACCGCCCTCGAAGTTCCAAACACATGCCCCAAGTGGTACGAAACTCACCAAAACCAGGTGACCTCTGTTGGATTTTGTAGCATATTGTCCGACCAACAATTCATACTTATCGTACGATAGCGGCAAACAAACCGGATATAATTACCGGGATTTGGAGAAAAAAGTCATGTTTACTTGTCGCGGTTGCTGGCCTTGCGATCAAAACGTCGTTACAAAGAGGCAGAGAGACGTTTAAATACAAGAGTTTGAAATTCGAGATCTTCCGAATGTGGGGCGTAAAAGCACAGGTCTGTCCCGATAGTTATCGGGCCAGCTCTGGGATTTGTTCCGCAATATTTGAGTAAGAACCTTGTCTAAAGTCCCCGGTAATTAATAAAAAACTGGGAAGTGCAAGAATCGCTTTATTGGGAACAGCCCACATTTTGTGGCAAAGTATTTTAGAGGCACCGACAGTCACCGGCATCGCTCCCTTAAGTACGAAATGATTGTTGCAACCTGGAGTCGATTTATATTCAGCCGACTCCTAACATCTGTAGTTATGATGTAGTGAAAGAATAATAATATAATAATAATAATAATAACCCCGTGTGGTGACCGGGGGTTTTAGTAGAATAGCACCACGGAATCTCCCCCTGTCGTAAGAGGCGACTAACCGGAGCAGCTGTCCGCTGTCCTTACCTGTGAAAGTTATCCGTCTCTCATTATCTCTCCTGCCCCTATCCTAAATTGTCCTCTCAAGTCGTTTCCTTTCCTCATACATCCCCCCCAAGACCTCCCCCTATTCCCCATAATACTCCCTTTTCCCCTCCCCCTCTTTCTGCAAGTCTTCTTAAGTCCAACCCTACGTGTTAGCAAGAACAACTGTGCCGCGTGGAAGATGAGCAATTGTCACCGACTCCAAAGGTGCTAGGGGCAATGGCAATCACCCATTCTGAAATGGAGAGACGTTTAAGAAGTCGTAAGGCCTCGGAAAAAGAGCCGCTGCCCGGGGAGCGCCGGGGCACGTCTGGAGCCGGTGCCGGCCGTGACAGCATGCGAGCCACCGGTGGTAGGACGCTGAACAGGCGGGCGCCTACCGGGTCACCCGAACAAACTACAGCCGAATCCCAAAGAAGCAACCCGCAATCTGTGGCTTCACCTGCCGACAGTGTTTTGCTCGAGCAGCTGCTCGCAACCACCAAAGCAGGGAAAGTGAGGCAACGTATGAAGTGGACGAGTAACTTAAATGAGTATATAATGCGCGTCTACTACAGAGCCACACGTTTAGAAACAGAAATGACTGGATACAGACAATCTCTGCATGCTGAATTTAGAGAGAAGTTTCCCCATATTGTCGTCACAGAACAAAGGCTTGTAGATCAGAAAAGAGCTATACTTACAAACAATCTAATCCCAAAAGTAAGGTTGGAACAAATTAAACAGGAAGTAGCAGAAGAAATTTCTTCCTCCAACAATGGGTGTCCCTTGACACAAACTATCGCAGATTCACACGTAGTTCCAAATTCAACCCAATTAGATGAAGCAGATCAGGATCCATCAACAGCAGGTGCCAAGGAAGATAACATGTCAGACATAATTGATATATACCAGGAACTTTTTCTCAAGTACTCAGGATTAGATCCAACACTTCGCCCCAGAATTCCTAAACTCAACATCAATAGAAAGGACAGGCTCACCCAAATTATCCAATATATAAATGAACATGTCTTGCCCTTCCAGATCAAAGAAGAAGACACTTTAACAGACATACATGCTATAGTTTACTGTGCAGCTGCTACCGTAGCTGTAAAAGCTGGTTTCAAATTAAAGGATCAGTCAGAAAGTCAGAAAAGGACTTCAAACAAGAATTATACTAAACCGCCATGGCAGCAAAGACTCGAAAATCAAATCCAATATCTTAGACAAGAAATAGGCAGAGTAACGCAATATTTGAATCAACCAAACAACAAGAAATTAGCCAAGAAAATTAAGAAAACACTTGCAAAGATCAGAAAACACGGTCATCAGGAGCATGAATTAAGAAAACACAAGGACCAGGGTGATAAAATCGTTGATCCAAATTTAATAGCTGAACATTTAGATGAACTAAAACAGAAGCTTGCAGCTAAATCACGAAGACTTAGACGATACAAAGAAACAACAGAACGTAAACTACAAAATTCAATGTTTCGTCAGAATGAAAAAGTGTTCTATCAACAACTCAGACCAAATTGCAATTTCCAACGAGAGAACAACGGAGCACCAGATCAACAAAATTTGGAACAGTACTGGTCAGACATTTGGTCAGAAACTCATCATCACAATAGTGAGGCACATTGGATTAAGGAAGAAATAAATAATGTTCAAACTCTAGAGCCAATGTTATATCAGGAGATCACAGTAAAAGACGTCAGCACTGCAATTGCAAAAACCCACAACTGGAAAGCCCCTGGCCCAGAACACGTTCAAAATTTCTGGTACAAGCAGTTTACATCGCTTCACCATAAGTTGGCCCAGTGCTTCACACAAGTCATTAACAGCC
Organism: Acheta domesticus; assembly: GCA_031308135.1. Classification (NCBI taxonomy): domain Eukaryota; kingdom Metazoa; phylum Arthropoda; class Insecta; order Orthoptera; family Gryllidae; genus Acheta; species Acheta domesticus. Next base: position 7,532 of record JAHLJT010003071.1, on the reverse strand, counting down.
CTGAAGACATGCCTTTATTCTTAACGAAAGGTATTACGTACATGAAACCCAAAAGTAGAGACACACAGAACCCTTCTCAATACCGTCCAATCACCTGCCTCCCCACAATGTACAAAATCTTGACGTCATGCATTACAAGTAAAATCCAAGATTATATTGAGGACAGAGAAATAATGACAGAACAACAGAAAGGTTGCAGACGACTACATAAAGGATGTAAAGAACAACTCCTAACAGATATGGTCATTCTCCAGCAAGCACATAAAAACCATAGAAACTTGCACATGGCTTACATTGACTACAAGAAAGCATTCGATAGCGTTCCTCACAGTTGGCTTATTGAAGTTCTCCGCATATACAAAATTAATGAAACCATCATTAACTTTCTGGAGCAGATCATGACTCATTGGAGAACAACATTGTCCTTAAGGCAGCAAGACTTCACAATCACAACAAAAGACATCAGAATTAAGCGAGGCATCTTCCAAGGGGACTCCTTAAGCCCATTGTTGTTCTGTCTGGCTCTAAACCCCTTGTCAACACAACTTAATAGTACTCACTATGGATTCAAAATTCGTAAAAATAAGAAAACCATCCATACCATATCACATCTAATGTACATGGATGACATCAAACTTTACAGTTCGACAGACAGACAGCTTCAATATCTCCTTGAAATAACTCGAACATTTTCGGAAGACATCCATATGAGTTTTGGCATTGACAAATGTAAGACACTTCACGTAGATAAAACAGGAAAGTTACAGAAGATAGACAATAGCCTCAGTGATCAAATGACGATACAGGCAATGAATGATGAAGAAATGTACAAGTATTTAGGATTCGATCAGGCAGCAATCACAGACAACAAGGCAATCAAACAATCACTGACAAAACTGTACAAATCGAGAATCACGGCACTCCTGAAAACCAAATTAACAGGCAAGAACATGATAAAAGCAATTAACACATTTGCAGTACCAGTGTATACATACTCATTTGGAATAATACCGTGGAGCGACACAGATCTCGAAGATATCCAGAGACTGACTCGCACAATTCTAACAAAATTCAGACATCACCATCCAAATAGCGCAATAGAACGAGTAACACTTCCACGAAATGAGGGAGGACGAGGCCTAATAGATCTAAAGAATCTGTGCTATAAACAGATCAATTCATTAAGGAACTTCTATTATGAGAAACAGGCAACTTCAGAACTACACGCTGCAATAGTTCAAGCAGATACCAAATTAACCCCTCTTGATCTTAACAACAAACAGCTGGACATTTCTTCACAGTTTGCAGATAATAACCACAAAATAGACATGTGGTCAAGAAAGGAACTCCATGGACGCCATGCAAATGATCTCAAGCAACCTCATGTAGACTCAAAAGCCTCAAACGCTTGGCTAAAATATGGTGATCTATTTGGCGAAACAGAAGGGTTCATGGTTGCCATACAGGATCAAGTGATCAACACTAAAAGTTACAGAAAACATATCCTCAAACAAGCGATAGATGACAAATGTAGAAAATGTCATACAACGGTTGAGAGCATACAGCACATCACATCAGGATGTAAATTAATGGCCCATACAGATTACACCTATAGGCACAATCAAGTTGCAAATATTATCCACCAGAAACTGGCGGCGAAATCCAAACTACAAGAAACAACCTGTCCATATTACAAATATGTTCCCGATTCTGTACTTGAAAGTTCAAACTATAAGTTGTACTATGACAGAGAAATTATTACAGATAAAACCATTCATCACAACAGACCTGACATAACCTTCGTAGACAAACGGCAAAAGATTGGCTACCTGATTGACATCACTATTCCACAAACAGCAAATCTTCAAACAGCACACGCAGAAAAAATAACGAAGTACACAGAACTAGCAGCAGAAGTCAAGGCACTATGGCATCTTCAAAAAGTCCATATTATTCCTCTGGTCATTTCGTGCACAGGAGTTGTACCAAATAACATCCATAAAAATCTGGAACTTATTCAAATACCAAAATATACTTTCAAAATGATGCAAAAGTCAATAATCTTAAACACATGTAGGATTGTGCGAAAATTCCTAAATTACGATGAAACATGAATTGGCCTGTGTCTTGGTTACTAACCCGACACAAAGTCAAATATATATCCGGCGAATAATATAATAATAATAATATAATTTTAATAAAAATGGAGATCTAATCGATTTCATCCTAGACTTATGAGTTTTGCAAGGCTAGTATAAATGTTGTGGAGTACCACATCCTAATACACAGCGGAAAGGAAGTCGTAGAAAAAGAAGTATCAGATTTACAGTCGGGATTTTCCAAGGAGATTCACTATCCCCTCTGTTGTTTTGCATTAGTTTGATCCCACAATCAAAACAATTGTCGCACACTGACTTTGGAACAAGCTCCATGGAAATGCAAAGGCTGTATGACATTTATAGTTATATGGATGATCATAAAGTGTTTGCTAAGAATGAAGCGATTCTCTTCCCAATTTGCTGTCTGTCATCAAGATTTTAGCAATTTTCGTGCATGAAGTTTTTCTTGAAAGTTTGCAAAAGTCAATTTAAAAAGAGGCAAAATCCACGTCAGAGAACATTGAAGTTGATACGCACATTTGTGATTCAAGATCTTGAGCCAGGTAAAACTTACAAATATCTGGGCATTGAAGAATGTGAAGACCATCTCGAACGAAACAATGAAAGAGAGAATTCTACAGGGAGTATTATAGTAAGTAGACTTGTCCTGCAGTAGCTCTGAACTCAAGGAATAAAATATAAGCAATAGGTAGTTTGGCTATTCCTGTAGCAAAATACAATTTCGGACTAGTTACTGGACTGAGCAGGAAATTCGCATCATGGATCGAAAAACAGAAAACGCTTACAATGCGTAAAGTTGTCCCACCCTCGAGCTCATAACATTAGACTTTATGTGTCACGTAAGGAAGGAGGAAGAGGCCTGAGACAAATTGAAGCCTCCTGGCACGTGCAATAGTCGGGATGGGAAGTATGTAGTCGTGCCATCAAGATGACCCTCTAATGAGGCAGGTATGAAATCTGACCGAAGAATGGGAAACAAGGCATTGTTAGTGTAGCAAGAAGCACAAGACTATGCAAGACACGCAAAATGACAGAGACACTGAACTTCTGATGTACAACATGAAATGTGAGACACAAAAAATGTTAAAGAAATCTGGAGAGACAAACCACTCCACGGACAATATTTTAAAAGAATGGACAAGTTGCAGATCAATAAAGATCATTTATGTGGCTTAAAAGGTGGAAGAATGAAGCCAGAATCGGAAGCATCTTGTAATAGCTGCCCAAGATCAGGCTTGAGAACACGACATTATGATAAAGCGGTTCTCAAAATTTCCCAAGATGATAAATGCCGAATTTGCCAGGAACACTAGAAACCATTGATCATATTGTCTCAGCTTGTCCAATTTTAGCAAAGACCGAATACTTGAAAAGACACGACACGGGTGTGTAGCTACCTCCACTGGCAATCTGTACCGCCCTCGAAGTTCCAAACACATGCCGCAAGTGGTACGAACACTCACCGAAACCGGTGACGTCTGTTGGAAGGTGTACGATATTGTACGACCAACAAATTCAACACTATCACACGATAGCGGCAAACAATCCGGATGATAAGTATCCGGGATTTGGAGAAGGAAATCGTGTTTACTTGTCGATGTTGCTGTACCTTGCGATCAAAACGTCGTTACCAAGGAGGCAGAGAAACGTCTTAAATACAAGAGTTTGGAAATTAAGATAAGCCGATTTTGGGGCGTAAAAGCACAGGTCGTCCCGATAGTTATAGCTGGGATTTGTTCCGTAAAAATTTGTGAAAGATCTTTTCTGAACTCCCAGGTAATTCAAAAGACTGCCCAGATCTGCTATTTAGGTAGCTGGTTGCAAATGGAGTAGATTTTATTTTCAGCCGACTCATAAAATGTTTGTCGTGATGTAGGGGATAACACTAATAATAATATAATATAATCCAAATAAAAACACACTTCGCCAACAAAAAACACTAAATTAACAATGGTATATATATGGCTTAAATTTGAAATAAAAACATTTAAATCAGTAAAATTACAGTAAATATGAGCATTTTAGTAAATATTACCATATGAACCCACTGCCTCCCATGTTTAAACTTGCACTATCTGTTTGAAACATGTGGATTACTTAGAATTTTTGCAATTGTTTAGCTGAGATTTTGAAAAAACTCAAAATTAAAATTTTAAATTCAAATTTGAAAAACGTTTTTAACACAACTCATATTGTGCATATCATATAAAGGCCATAAAGAAATGCTGGAAAATGACACCTGTTCCAGCTCTCTATCCTCTCTATCTGGAGAGGTTCTACATAATTTAAAAAGGTCGGGAACCCAATTTTGTAAAATTGTACATGGCTGTATTTCACAAACGGGTGGAAATATTTTTCTCGCGATTTGTAGTTTTTTATTCTTCATTCATACTACCTTTGTGTCAAATTTCATCTAAATCTAAAATGGTAAGGGAAAATTTCCATTAAAACTGTGTGATTTAATATGGAATGATACAATATCCCCAATTTTTTTCAAAATTTCAAAGCTTTGACTCGACTAGATCGACAGCGGTTTCTCCAAATTGAAAACAAAAATCCTACGCATGGTTTAGGCCTAGTAGTGTCACAGACGGAGACGAATGGACGGACGTTCAGAGTTCAATTGGTTTTTCGGTATTGGTGATAACCAAAATATATAATATTTTGTTAATAATATTAGCTGTAAATGGGTTGGACAAATGGATATGCAAATGGCGATATACAGCCTTAACAACGCCGGCGCATTGGTTGGCAAGGTCAACAAACTGCATTCAGGCCTTGAAGAGATGGGGGCGCTGGCTAGATAGACAAATAAAATAATGTGTGATTGACGTCTGAATCAGGAATGACGTCGAGGGCGTGGCTACTTGGTTTGATAAGAGATGAATGGATTGGCTAAGGGAGAATAGACTGTCAATTTTGTCGTTTTGTTTTAAAAAAGAGGAACGAAGGACGGACACCGCACCGTTGAGGGCGAAAGAACAGGGGAGAACTGGACGTTCTGATAGTGGTCGTCGAGTAGTAAAGATCGCTTGCGAGATCAACATTAGTGAAGTTTCACTTGTAAGTTTCGAAAGAGACTCAATAGTTTTATCAGAATCGCAAAGTTCTATTAGCACTTTGAAAGTTTTTTTCTTATATAGCGATTTTGGACTTTAATGTTTTACCGCTAGTTGGGGAAGACTAGGAACTCTGAATACCAATTAAGAACCGGTAGATATTCTGTCAGTAAGGGCTGGATGCGTCGGCAACGTCGCAAGATTGAAGAGAGAAGCGGTCTTGGGATCGCCTACATCAAGTGAGAAGAGAGTGGCGGGGCGTCGGTGACCAAGACGGTAAATAAGTACTGCATGTACAAAAGATATATTGTTAAAACGAGGTCATGACCTAAGGACAAAAAAATTGTACATATTGTTAAATAAATTGTTGATTTTTTCTTTTGGAAATGAAAAGATTTTCATTTAGTCAATCAAAATTGTTAAATAGTTAGAAATAGATAATTATTCCCTTTCAGATTCCTCGCCATACTGTAGAGTTGGCAGATAAAGTAATCGGCTATCTAGGGGATAGCGATTATCCATAACGGGACCCATTGACCCAGCTAGCAGGACATTTATACATTTGTTGAAATTCGCTGTGGAAGCATGGCATTTTTACTTTCCCGTATACGTACGTATACACGGAGTGATATACGTAGTATAGGGAAAGTTATGTAATGCTGCGCGAAAAAATGGCCAATTTTCGGCGGAAAAAAATAATTGCCGGGCCGTGAAAACGAATAAGTGGATAAAACCAGTTGCTAAATTAAGAAAAAAAATCCTCTATCTCGTGGTGTGGTCAAAATCCATGATTTGTTGCTTCTTTATACTTAAAAATCGATTGACGGCATTCCGTCCGTCTGTCCGTCTGTGGTCAACGCTAGCGCCTAAACCGTTCGGTCGATTTTCTTCAAAATTGATATTCCCCAGTCGATCTGATTCTAGTCGAAGCTTTGTGATTTTGAAAAAGATTCTTTAAAATTTGGGGGTACTTTATATGAAGCCCCCGGGGATTTTCAACATTTTCTCAAAAACGGCTCCAAATTTTTTCTTTAAATTTCTTGTATGAATAGAGGAAAATACACTTTTTAACATGGCATAGGTCCGATTTTCACGTACAGCTCTGAATTTTCGAAAATTGTGAAAGTTTGAATTTTTTTCGGCGTCTTTCTCCAACTACAAAATTGAAGATAGAGATTTTTTCTTCAAATAAAATTTGTTCTGCATATTGAGTTCTTTAATAAAGGTCATGTAAATGTTTTTCACAATTTTGGTAGTTTTCGTGCAATATTGCGTGCAATATGTGCAATTTTAAAAAATTACAAAAACAAAATTTTCTCAAAAACGGCTCCAAATTTTTCTTTAAACTTTTGGTAGGGATAGTGGTAAATGTACTCTATCAATGACATAAAAGCCATTTTGGTCTATCGGTTGGTTTTTTCAAAAATTACAAAAATGTAAATTTTTACTTGTCTCTCACGTCGTTAATATTTACATTATCGGCGATTTTTTTACATTATTATATTTACGAGTATATATGCTTTAAATAATGTCAAGTAAAGTTTCTCGAAAACACTACCGTTTTCTGTGAAAAGTAGCTCAAATTTCGGCATTTTCAGAAATGCTCAAACGTCATTTTCTCGTATATGGCTGCAATTTTTTCTTGAAACTTTTGTAACGGATAGTGCTAATTACACTCATTAGTATAGCGTGAAGTTTATTTTGAGTTTTTTTTGTTTTTTTCAAAAATTATATAAATGTAAATTTTTTGAAAGATCTCTCACATCTTTAATATGCACATTATCCGCAATTTGTAAAGATGATTATATTTGTGAGTGTAAGTGCTTCAAATAACTTCAAATAAAGTATTTTGAAAACTCAAAAATTTTCTGTGAAAATGAGCTTCAAATTTCGCATTTTTAGTAGTGCTAAAACGCCATTTTCTCTTAAACGGCACATAATTTTTAAAAGAAAATTGCCATTTACGGCTAGGTTTTTGTGTTCTTTAATATTCTAAAATTAATGTTTCTGTTCTACCAATAGGAAACCGAAAAATTAAGAAAATGACAAAAAAATGTACTTTTGGCGATGATAGATGGTAGCTGGCAAGAAAGAGTATGTGGCAATTCCGAATAGCTAGCGAAGACCCAGGAAAATAGAAAACTAATACGGGAAAGTCTGTGTGCCATTCTGTTGCACACTAGTTAATTAACGTCACTGTTCCTGCGCCAAAAATTTTAAGATAAATTCGGAAAGGGTCACGAGTAAATGACCATCTTAGATGAATGATGCGCAACCCCGATCGGCGTAAGAGTCTATGACGAGACGTTGTCGTACATTTCAGTATGAAGGTCCCAAAAAACAAGGATTCTCG
>JAHLJT010003068.1:0-67233 GCA_031308135.1 Acheta domesticus | reverse complement strand
TTTCGACAATTACCTTAAAATTCATACTCCCTAGCACAGCTTTTGATGGGGAATTCAATAATGAAGTCCGTTTCTCCATACGACGCTTAGTTTAGGAGATATTCGCGAAAAAACGAAAAAAGTCGAATTTCGACAATTACCTTAAAATTCAACTCCCTAGCACAGCTTTTGATGGGGAATTCAATAATGAAGTCCGTTTCTCCATACGACGCTTAGTTTAGGAGATATTCGCGAAAAACGAAAAAAAGTCGAATTTCGACAATTACCTTAAAATTCAACTCCCTAGCACAGCTTTTGATGGGGAATTCAATAATGAAGTCCGTTTCTCCATACGACGCTTAGTTTAGGAGATATTCGCGAAAAACGAAAAAAAGTCGAATTTCGACAATTACCTTAAAATTCAACTCCCTAGCACAGCTTTTGATGGGGAATTCAATAATGAAGTCCGTTTCTCCATACGACGCTTAGTTTAGGAGATATTCGCGAAAAACGAAAAAAAGTCGAATTTCGACAATTACCTTAAAATTCAACTCCCTAGCACAGCTTTTGATGGGGAATTCAATAATGAAGTCCGTTTCTCCATACGACGCTTAGTTTAGGAGATATTCGCGAAAAACGAAAAAAAGTCGAATTTCGACAATTACCTTAAAATTCAACTCCCTAGCACAGCTTTTGATGGGGAATTCAATAATGAAGTCCGTTTCTCGATACGACGCTTAGTTTAGGAGATATTCGCGAAAAACGAAAAAAAGTCGAATTTCGACAATTACCTTAAAATTCAACTCCCTAGCACAGCTTTTGATGGGGAATTCAATAATGAAGTCCGTTTCTCGATACGACGCTTAGTTTAGGAGATATTCGCGAAAAACGAAAAAAAGTCGAATTTCGACAATTACCTTAAAATTCAACTCCCTAGCACAGCTTTTGATGGGGAATTCAATAATGAAGTCCGTTTCTCCATACGACGCTTAGTTTAGGAGATATTCGCGAAAAACGAAAAAAAGTCGAATTTCGACAATTACCTTAAAATTCAACTCCCTAGCACAGCTTTTGATGGGGAATTCAATAATGAAGTCCGTTTCTCGATACGACGCTTAGTTTAGGAGATATTCGCGAAAAACGAAAAAAAGTCGAATTTCGACAATTACCTTAAAATTCAACTCCCTAGCACAGCTTTTGATGGGGAATTCAATAATGAAGTCCGTTTCTCGATACGACGCTTAGTTTAGGAGATATTCGCGAAAAACGAAAAAAAGTCGAATTTCGACAATTACCTTAAAATTCAACTCCCTAGCACAGCTTTTGATGGGGAATTCAATAATGAAGTCCGTTTCTCGATACGACGCTTAGTTTAGGAGATATTCGCGAAAAACGAAAAAAAGTCGAATTTCGACAATTACCTTAAAATTCAACTCCCTAGCACAGCTTTTGATGGGGAATTCAATAATGAAGTCCGTTTCTCGATACGACGCTTAGTTTAGGAGATATTCGCGAAAAACGAAAAAAAGTCGAATTTCGACAATTACCTTAAAATTCAACTCCCTAGCACAGCTTTTGATGGGGAATTCAATAATGAAGTCCGTTTCTCCATACGACGCTTAGTTTAGGAGATATTCGCGAAAAACGAAAAAAAGTCGAATTTCGACAATTACCTTAAAATTCAACTCCCTAGCACAGCTTTTGATGGGGAATTCAATAATGAAGTCCGTTTCTCCATACGACGCTTAGTTTAGGAGATATTCGCGAAAAACGAAAAAAAAGTCGAATTTCGACAATTACCTTAAAATTCAACTCCCTAGCACAGCTTTTGATGGGGAATTCAATAATGAAGTCCGTTTCTCCATACGACGCTTAGTTTAGGAGATATTCGCGAAAAACGAAAAAAAGTCGAATTTCGACAATTACCTTAAAATTCAACTCCCTAGCACAGCTTTTGATGGGGAATTCAATAATGAAGTCCGTTTCTCCATACGACGCTTAGTTTAGGAGATATTCGCGAAAAAACGAAAAAAAGTCGAATTTCGACAATTACCTTAAAATTCAACTCCCTAGCACAGCTTTTGATGGGGAATTCAATAATGAAGTCCGTTTCTCCATACGACGCTTAGTTTAGGAGATATTCGCGAAAAACGAAAAAAAAGTCGAATTTCGACAATTACCTTAAAATTCAACTCCCTAGCACAGCTTTTGATGGGGAATTCAATAATGAAGTCCGTTTCTCCATACGACGCTTAGTTTAGGAGATATTCGCGAAAAACGAAAAAAAGTCGAATTTCGACAATTACCTTAAAATTCAACTCCCTAGCACAGCTTTTGATGGGGAATTCAATAATGAAGTCCGTTTCTCCATACGACGCTTAGTTTAGGAGATATTCGCGAAAAACGAAAAAAAAGTCGAATTTCGACAATTACCTTAAAATTCAACTCCCTAGCACAGCTTTTGATGGGGAATTCAATAATGAAGTCCGTTTCTCCATACGACGCTTAGTTTAGGAGATATTCGCGAAAAACGAAAAAAAGTCGAATTTCGACAATTACCTTAAAATTCAACTCCCTAGCACAGCTTTTGATGGGGAATTCAATAATGAAGTCCGTTTCTCCATACGACGCTTAGTTTAGGAGATATTCGCGAAAAACGAAAAAAAGTCGAATTTCGACAATTACCTTAAAATTCAACTCCCTAGCACAGCTTTTGATGGGGAATTCAATAATGAAGTCCGTTTCTCCATACGACGCTTAGTTTAGGAGATATTCGCGAAAAACGAAAAAAAGTCGAATTTCGACAATTACCTTAAAATTCAACTCCCTAGCACAGCTTTTGATGGGGAATTCAATAATGAAGTCCGTTTCTCCATACGACGCTTAGTTTAGGAGATATTCGCGAAAAAACGAAAAAAAGTCGAATTTCGACAATTACCTTAAAATTCAACTCCCTAGCACAGCTTTTGATGGGGAATTCAATAATGAAGTCCGTTTCTCGATACGACGCTTAGTTTAGGAGATATTCGCGAAAAACGAAAAAAAGTCGAATTTCGACAATTACCTTAAAATTCAACTCCCTAGCACAGCTTTTGATGGGGAATTCAATAATGAAGTCCGTTTCTCCATACGACGCTTAGTTAGGAGATATTCGCGAAAAACGAAAAAAAGTCGAATTTCGACAATTACCTTAAAATTCAACTCCCTAGCACAGCTTTTGATGGGGAATTCAATAATGAAGTCCGTTTCTCCATACGACGCTTAGTTTAGGAGATATTCGCGAAAAACGAAAAAAAGTCGAATTTCGACAATTACCTTAAAATTCAACTCCTAGCACAGCTTTTGATGGGGAATTCAATAATGAAGTCCGTTTCTCATACGACGCTTAGTTTAGGAGATATTCGCGAAAAACGAAAAAAGTCGAATTTCGACAATTACCTTAAAATTCAACTCCCTAGCACAGCTTTGATGGGGAATTCAATAATGAAGTCCGTTTCTCGATACGACGCTTAGTTTAGGAGATATTCGCGAAAAACGAAAAAAAGTCGAATTTCGACAATTACCTTAAAATTCAACTCCCTAGCACAGCTTTTGGATGGGGAATTCAATAATGAAGTCCGTTTCTCGATACGACGCTTAGTTTAGGAGATATTCGCGAAAAAACGAAAAAAAGTCGAAGTTCCACAATTACCTATAAAATTCACACTCCCTAGCACAGCTTTTGATGGGGAATTCAATAATGAAGTCCGTTTCTCGATACGACGCTTAGTTTAGGAGATATTCGCGAAAAACGAAAAAAGTCGAATTTCGACAATTACCTTAAATTCAACTCCCTAGCACAGCTTTTGATGGGGAATTCAATAATGAAGTCCGTTTCTCGATACGACGCTTAGTTTAGGAGATATTCGCGAAAAACGAAAAAAAGTCGAATTTCGACAATTACCTTAAAATTCAACTCCCTAGCACAGCTTTTGATGGGGAATTCAATAATGAAGTCCGTTTCTCGATACGACGCTTAGTTTAGGAGATATTCGCGAAAAACGAAAAAAGTCGAATTTCGACAATTACCTTAAAATTCAACTCCCTAGCACAGCTTTTGATGGGGAATTCAATAATGAAGTCCGTTTCTCGATACGACGCTTAGTTTAGGAGATATTCGCGAAAAACGAAAAAAAGTCGAATTTCGACAATTACCTTAAAATTCAACTCCCTAGCACAGCCTTTTGATGGGAAATTCAATAATGCAGTCCGTTTCTCCAATACGACGCTTAGTTTAGGAGATATTCGCGAACAACAGAAAAGTCGAATGTCGACATGTACCTTAAAATTCAAACTCCCTAAGCATCATCTTTTGATGGGGAATTCAATAATTGACAGTCCGTTTTCTCCGCATACGAACGCCTTAGTTTAGGAGACTATTCGTTCGAAAAAACGAAAAAAAAGTATAATGTTTCGGACAATTAACCTGTAAAATTCAACTCCATAGCCCAGCTTTTGATGGGTTAATTTCAATAATGAAGTCCGTTTCTCCATAACGTACCGCTTAGCTTTAGAGAGATATTCTCCCCCACCGAAAAAACGAAAAAAGTCTAATTTTCGACAATTACCTTAAAATTCCAACTTCCCTCGGCCCAGCTTTTGATGGGAATTCAATAATGAAGGTCCGTTTCTCCATACGGCCGGCTTAGGTTTAGGCAGATATTCGCGAAAAACGAAAAAAAAAAGTTTTCGAATTTCGACAATTACCTTAAAGATTCAACTCCCTAGCACAGCTTTTGATGGGGAATTCAATAATGAAGTCCGTTTCTCGATACGACGCTTAGTTTAGGAGATATTCGCGAAAAACGAAAAAAGTCGAATTTCGACAATTACCTTAAAATTCAACTCCCTAGCACAGCTTTTGATGGGGAATTCAATAATGAAGTCCGTTTCTCGATACGACGCTTAGTTTAGGAGATATTCGCGAAAAACGAAAAAAAGTCGAATTTCGACAATTACCTTAAAATTCAACTCCCTAGCACAGCTTTTGATGGGGAATTCAATAATGAAGTCCGTTTCTCGATACGACGCTTAGTTTAGGAGATATTCGCGAAAAACGAAAAAAAGTCGAATTTCGACAATTACCTTAAAATTCAACTCCCTAGCACAGCTTTTGATGGGGAATTCAATAATGAAGTCCGTTTCTCGATACGACGCTTAGTTTAGGAGATATTCGCGAAAAACGAAAAAAAGTCGAATTTCGACAATTACCTTAAAATTCAACTCCCTAGCACAGCTTTTGATGGGGAATTCAATAATGAAGTCCGTTTCTCGATACGACGCTTAGTTTAGGAGATATTCGCGAAAAACGAAAAAAAGTCGAATTTCGACAATTACCTTAAAATTCAACTCCCTAGCACAGCTTTTGATGGGGAATTCAATAATGAAGTCCGTTTCTCGATACGACGCTTAGTTTAGGAGATATTCGCGAAAAACGAAAAAAAGTCGAATTTCGACAATTACCTTAAAATTCAACTCCCTAGCACAGCTTTTGATGGGGAATTCAATAATGAAGTCCGTTTCTCGATACGACGCTTAGTTTAGGAGATATTCGCGAAAAACGAAAAAAAGTCGAATTTCGACAATTACCTTAAAATTCAACTCCCTAGCACAGCTTTTGATGGGGAATTCAATAATGAAGTCCGTTTCTCGATACGACGCTTAGTTTAGGAGATATTCGCGAAAAACGAAAAAAAGTCGAATTTCGACAATTACCTTAAAATTCAACTCCCTAGCACAGCTTTTGATGGGGAATTCAATAATGAAGTCCGTTTCTCGATACGACGCTTAGTTTAGGAGATATTCGCGAAAAACGAAAAAAAGTCGAATTTCGACAATTACCTTAAAATTCAACTCCCTAGCACAGCTTTTGATGGGGAATTCAATAATGAAGTCCGTTTCTCGATACGACGCTTAGTTTAGGAGATATTCGCGAAAAACGAAAAAAAGTCGAATTTCGACAATTACCTTAAAATTCAACTCCCTAGCACAGCTTTTGATGGGGAATTCAATAATGAAGTCCGTTTCTCGATACGACGCTTAGTTTAGGAGATATTCGCGAAAAACGAAAAAAAGTCGAATTTCGACAATTACCTTAAAATTCAACTCCCTAGCACAGCTTTTGATGGGGAATTCAATAATGAAGTCCGTTTCTCGATACGACGCTTAGTTTAGGAGATATTCGCGAAAAACGAAAAAAAGTCGAATTTCGACAATTACCTTAAAATTCAACTCCCTAGCACAGCTTTTGATGGGGAATTCAATAATGAAGTCCGTTTCTCGATACGACGCTTAGTTTAGGAGATATTCGCGAAAAACGAAAAAAAGTCGAATTTCGACAATTACCTTAAAATTCAACTCCCTAGCACAGCTTTTGATGGGGAATTCAATAATGAAGTCCGTTTCTCGATACGACGCTTAGTTTAGGAGATATTCGCGAAAAACGAAAAAAAGTCGAATTTCGACAATTACCTTAAAATTCAACTCCCTAGCACAGCTTTTGATGGGGAATTCAATAATGAAGTCCGTTTCTCGATACGACGCTTAGTTTAGGAGATATTCGCGAAAAACGAAAAAAGTCGAATTTCGACAATTACCTTAAAATTCAACTCCCTAGCACAGCTTTTGATGGGGAATTCAATAATGAAGTCCGTTTCTCGATACGACGCTTAGTTTAGGAGATATTCGCGAAAAACGAAAAAAAGTCGAATTTCGACAATTACCTTAAAATTCAACTCCCTAGCACAGCTTTTGATGGGGAATTCAATAATGAAGTCCGTTTCTCGATACGACGCTTAGTTTAGGAGATATTCGCGAAAAACGAAAAAAGTCGAATTTCGACAATTACCTTAAAATTCAACTCCCTAGCACAGCTTTTGATGGGGAATTCAATAATGAAGTCCGTTTCTCGATACGACGCTTAGTTTAGGAGATATTCGCGAAAAACGAAAAAAAGTCGAATTTCGACAATTACCTTAAAATTCAACTCCCTAGCACAGCTTTTGATGGGGAATTCAATAATGAAGTCCGTTTCTCGATACGACGCTTAGTTTAGGAGATATTCGCGAAAAACGAAAAAAAGTCGAATTTCGACAATTACCTTAAAATTCAACTCCCTAGCACAGCTTTTGATGGGGAATTCAATAATGAAGTCCGTTTCTCGATACGACGCTTAGTTTAGGAGATATTCGCGAAAAACGAAAAAAAGTCGAATTTCGACAATTACCTTAAAATTCAACTCCCTAGCACAGCTTTTGATGGGGAATTCAATAATGAAGTCCGTTTCTCGATACGACGCTTAGTTTAGGAGATATTCGCGAAAAACGAAAAAAAGTCGAATTTCGACAATTACCTTAAAATTCAACTCCCTAGCACAGCTTTTGATGGGGAATTCAATAATGAAGTCCGTTTCTCGATACGACGCTTAGTTTAGGAGATATTCGCGAAAAACGAAAAAAGTCGAATTTCGACAATTACCTTAAAATTCAACTCCCTAGCACAGCTTTTGATGGGGAATTCAATAATGAAGTCCGTTTCTCGATACGACGCTTAGTTTAGGAGATATTCGCGAAAAACGAAAAAAAGTCGAATTTCGACAATTACCTTAAAATTCAACTCCCTAGCACAGCTTTTGATGGGGAATTCAATAATGAAGTCCGTTTCTCGATACGACGCTTAGTTTAGGAGATATTCGCGAAAAACGAAAAAAAGTCGAATTTCGACAATTACCTTAAAATTCAACTCCCTAGCACAGCTTTTGATGGGGAATTCAATAATGAAGTCCGTTTCTCGATACGACGCTTAGTTTAGGAGATATTCGCGAAAAACGAAAAAAAGTCGAATTTCGACAATTACCTTAAAATTCAACTCCCTAGCACAGCTTTTGATGGGGAATTCAATAATGAAGTCCGTTTCTCGATACGACGCTTAGTTTAGGAGATATTCGCGAAAAACGAAAAAAAGTCGAATTTCGACAATTACCTTAAAATTCAACTCCCTAGCACAGCTTTTGATGGGGAATTCAATAATGAAGTCCGTTTCTCGATACGACGCTTAGTTTAGGAGATATTCGCGAAAAACGAAAAAAAGTCGAATTTCGACAATTACCTTAAAATTCAACTCCCTAGCACAGCTTTTGATGGGGAATTCAATAATGAAGTCCGTTTCTCGATACGACGCTTAGTTTAGGAGATATTCGCGAAAAACGAAAAAAAGTCGAATTTCGACAATTACCTTAAAATTCAACTCCCTAGCACAGCTTTTGATGGGGAATTCAATAATGAAGTCCGTTTCTCGATACGACGCTTAGTTTAGGAGATATTCGCGAAAAACGAAAAAAAGTCGAATTTCGACAATTACCTTAAAATTCAACTCCCTAGCACAGCTTTTGATGGGGAATTCAATAATGAAGTCCGTTTCTCGATACGACGCTTAGTTTAGGAGATATTCGCGAAAAACGAAAAAAAGTCGAATTTCGACAATTACCTTAAAATTCAACTCCCTAGCACAGCTTTTGATGGGGAATTCAATAATGAAGTCCGTTTCTCGATACGACGCTTAGTTTAGGAGATATTCGCGAAAAACGAAAAAAAGTCGAATTTCGACAATTACCTTAAAATTCAACTCCCTAGCACAGCTTTTGATGGGGAATTCAATAATGAAGTCCGTTTCTCGATACGACGCTTAGTTTAGGAGATATTCGCGAAAAACGAAAAAAAGTCGAATTTCGACAATTACCTTAAAATTCAACTCCCTAGCACAGCTTTTGATGGGGAATTCAATAATGAAGTCCGTTTCTCGATACGACGCTTAGTTTAGGAGATATTCGCGAAAAACGAAAAAAAGTCGAATTTCGACAATTACCTTAAAATTCAACTCCCTAGCACAGCTTTTGATGGGGAATTCAATAATGAAGTCCGTTTCTCGATACGACGCTTAGTTTAGGAGATATTCGCGAAAAACGAAAAAAAGTCGAATTTCGACAATTACCTTAAAATTCAACTCCCTAGCACAGCTTTTGATGGGGAATTCAATAATGAAGTCCGTTTCTCGATACGACGCTTAGTT
Source organism: Acheta domesticus (assembly GCA_031308135.1). Taxonomy (NCBI): domain Eukaryota; kingdom Metazoa; phylum Arthropoda; class Insecta; order Orthoptera; family Gryllidae; genus Acheta; species Acheta domesticus. The sequence continues at coordinate 58,149 of JAHLJT010003068.1, read as the reverse complement.
TAGGAGATATTCGCGAAAAACGAAAAAAAGTCGAATTTCGACAATTACCTTAAAATTCAACTCCCTAGCACAGCTTTTGATGGGGAATTCAATAATGAAGTCCGTTTCTCGATACGACGCTTAGTTTAGGAGATATTCGCGAAAAACGAAAAAAAGTCGAATTTCGACAATTACCTTAAAATTCAACTCCCTAGCACAGCTTTTGATGGGGAATTCAATAATGAAGTCCGTTTCTCGATACGACGCTTAGTTTAGGAGATATTCGCGAAAAACGAAAAAAAGTCGAATTTCGACAATTACCTTAAAATTCAACTCCCTAGCACAGCTTTTGATGGGGAATTCAATAATGAAGTCCGTTTCTCGATACGACGCTTAGTTTAGGAGATATTCGCGAAAAACGAAAAAAAGTCGAATTTCGACAATTACCTTAAAATTCAACTCCCTAGCACAGCTTTTGATGGGGAATTCAATAATGAAGTCCGTTTCTCGATACGACGCTTAGTTTAGGAGATATTCGCGAAAAACGAAAAAAAGTCGAATTTCGACAATTACCTTAAAATTCAACTCCCTAGCACAGCTTTTGATGGGGAATTCAATAATGAAGTCCGTTTCTCGATACGACGCTTAGTTTAGGAGATATTCGCGAAAAACGAAAAAAAGTCGAATTTCGACAATTACCTTAAAATTCAACTCCCTAGCACAGCTTTTGATGGGGAATTCAATAATGAAGTCCGTTTCTCGATACGACGCTTAGTTTAGGAGATATTCGCGAAAAACGAAAAAAAGTCGAATTTCGACAATTACCTTAAAATTCAACTCCCTAGCACAGCTTTTGATGGGGAATTCAATAATGAAGTCCGTTTCTCGATACGACGCTTAGTTTAGGAGATATTCGCGAAAAACGAAAAAAAGTCGAATTTCGACAATTACCTTAAAATTCAACTCCCTAGCACAGCTTTTGATGGGGAATTCAATAATGAAGTCCGTTTCTCGATACGACGCTTAGTTTAGGAGATATTCGCGAAAAACGAAAAAAAGTCGAATTTCGACAATTACCTTAAAATTCAACTCCCTAGCACAGCTTTTGATGGGGAATTCAATAATGAAGTCCGTTTCTCGATACGACGCTTAGTTTAGGAGATATTCGCGAAAAACGAAAAAAAGTCGAATTTCGACAATTACCTTAAAATTCAACTCCCTAGCACAGCTTTTGATGGGGAATTCAATAATGAAGTCCGTTTCTCGATACGACGCTTAGTTTAGGAGATATTCGCGAAAAACGAAAAAAAGTCGAATTTCGACAATTACCTTAAAATTCAACTCCCTAGCACAGCTTTTGATGGGGAATTCAATAATGAAGTCCGTTTCTCGATACGACGCTTAGTTTAGGAGATATTCGCGAAAAACGAAAAAAAGTCGAATTTCGACAATTACCTTAAAATTCAACTCCCTAGCACAGCTTTTGATGGGGAATTCAATAATGAAGTCCGTTTCTCGATACGACGCTTAGTTTAGGAGATATTCGCGAAAAACGAAAAAAAGTCGAATTTCGACAATTACCTTAAAATTCAACTCCCTAGCACAGCTTTTGATGGGGAATTCAATAATGAAGTCCGTTTCTCGATACGACGCTTAGTTTAGGAGATATTCGCGAAAAACGAAAAAAAGTCGAATTTCGACAATTACCTTAAAATTCAACTCCCTAGCACAGCTTTTGATGGGGAATTCAATAATGAAGTCCGTTTCTCGATACGACGCTTAGTTTAGGAGATATTCGCGAAAAACGAAAAAAAGTCGAATTTCGACAATTACCTTAAAATTCAACTCCCTAGCACAGCTTTTGATGGGGAATTCAATAATGAAGTCCGTTTCTCGATACGACGCTTAGTTTAGGAGATATTCGCGAAAAACGAAAAAAAGTCGAATTTCGACAATTACCTTAAAATTCAACTCCCTAGCACAGCTTTTGATGGGGAATTCAATAATGAAGTCCGTTTCTCGATACGACGCTTAGTTTAGGAGATATTCGCGAAAAACGAAAAAAAGTCGAATTTCGACAATTACCTTAAAATTCAACTCCCTAGCACAGCTTTTGATGGGGAATTCAATAATGAAGTCCGTTTCTCGATACGACGCTTAGTTTAGGAGATATTCGCGAAAAACGAAAAAAAGTCGAATTTCGACAATTACCTTAAAATTCAACTCCCTAGCACAGCTTTTGATGGGGAATTCAATAATGAAGTCCGTTTCTCGATACGACGCTTAGTTTAGGAGATATTCGCGAAAAACGAAAAAAAGTCGAATTTCGACAATTACCTTAAAATTCAACTCCCTAGCACAGCTTTTGATGGGGAATTCAATAATGAAGTCCGTTTCTCGATACGACGCTTAGTTTAGGAGATATTCGCGAAAAACGAAAAAAAGTCGAATTTCGACAATTACCTTAAAATTCAACTCCCTAGCACAGCTTTTGATGGGGAATTCAATAATGAAGTCCGTTTCTCGATACGACGCTTAGTTTAGGAGATATTCGCGAAAAACGAAAAAAAGTCGAATTTCGACAATTACCTTAAAATTCAACTCCCTAGCACAGCTTTTGATGGGGAATTCAATAATGAAGTCCGTTTCTCGATACGACGCTTAGTTTAGGAGATATTCGCGAAAAACGAAAAAAAGTCGAATTTCGACAATTACCTTAAAATTCAACTCCCTAGCACAGCTTTTGATGGGGAATTCAATAATGAAGTCCGTTTCTCGATACGACGCTTAGTTTAGGAGATATTCGCGAAAAACGAAAAAAAGTCGAATTTCGACAATTACCTTAAAATTCAACTCCCTAGCACAGCTTTTGATGGGGAATTCAATAATGAAGTCCGTTTCTCGATACGACGCTTAGTTTAGGAGATATTCGCGAAAAACGAAAAAAAGTCGAATTTCGACAATTACCTTAAAATTCAACTCCCTAGCACAGCTTTTGATGGGGAATTCAATAATGAAGTCCGTTTCTCGATACGACGCTTAGTTTAGGAGATATTCGCGAAAAACGAAAAAAAGTCGAATTTCGACAATTACCTTAAAATTCAACTCCCTAGCACAGCTTTTGATGGGGAATTCAATAATGAAGTCCGTTTCTCGATACGACGCTTAGTTTAGGAGATATTCGCGAAAAACGAAAAAAAGTCGAATTTCGACAATTACCTTAAAATTCAACTCCCTAGCACAGCTTTTGATGGGGAATTCAATAATGAAGTCCGTTTCTCGATACGACGCTTAGTTTAGGAGATATTCGCGAAAAACGAAAAAAAGTCGAATTTCGACAATTACCTTAAAATTCAACTCCCTAGCACAGCTTTTGATGGGGAATTCAATAATGAAGTCCGTTTCTCGATACGACGCTTAGTTTAGGAGATATTCGCGAAAAACGAAAAAAAGTCGAATTTCGACAATTACCTTAAAATTCAACTCCCTAGCACAGCTTTTGATGGGGAATTCAATAATGAAGTCCGTTTCTCGATACGACGCTTAGTTTAGGAGATATTCGCGAAAAACGAAAAAAAGTCGAATTTCGACAATTACCTTAAAATTCAACTCCCTAGCACAGCTTTTGATGGGGAATTCAATAATGAAGTCCGTTTCTCGATACGACGCTTAGTTTAGGAGATATTCGCGAAAAACGAAAAAAAGTCGAATTTCGACAATTACCTTAAAATTCAACTCCCTAGCACAGCTTTTGATGGGGAATTCAATAATGAAGTCCGTTTCTCGATACGACGCTTAGTTTAGGAGATATTCGCGAAAAACGAAAAAAAGTCGAATTTCGACAATTACCTTAAAATTCAACTCCCTAGCACAGCTTTTGATGGGGAATTCAATAATGAAGTCCGTTTCTCGATACGACGCTTAGTTTAGGAGATATTCGCGAAAAACGAAAAAAAGTCGAATTTCGACAATTACCTTAAAATTCAACTCCCTAGCACAGCTTTTGATGGGGAATTCAATAATGAAGTCCGTTTCTCGATACGACGCTTAGTTTAGGAGATATTCGCGAAAAACGAAAAAAAGTCGAATTTCGACAATTACCTTAAAATTCAACTCCCTAGCACAGCTTTTGATGGGGAATTCAATAATGAAGTCCGTTTCTCGATACGACGCTTAGTTTAGGAGATATTCGCGAAAAACGAAAAAAAGTCGAATTTCGACAATTACCTTAAAATTCAACTCCCTAGCACAGCTTTTGATGGGGAATTCAATAATGAAGTCCGTTTCTCGATACGACGCTTAGTTTAGGAGATATTCGCGAAAAACGAAAAAAAGTCGAATTTCGACAATTACCTTAAAATTCAACTCCCTAGCACAGCTTTTGATGGGGAATTCAATAATGAAGTCCGTTTCTCGATACGACGCTTAGTTTAGGAGATATTCGCGAAAAACGAAAAAAAGTCGAATTTCGACAATTACCTTAAAATTCAACTCCCTAGCACAGCTTTTGATGGGGAATTCAATAATGAAGTCCGTTTCTCGATACGACGCTTAGTTTAGGAGATATTCGCGAAAAACGAAAAAAAGTCGAATTTCGACAATTACCTTAAAATTCAACTCCCTAGCACAGCTTTTGATGGGGAATTCAATAATGAAGTCCGTTTCTCGATACGACGCTTAGTTTAGGAGATATTCGCGAAAAACGAAAAAAAGTCGAATTTCGACAATTACCTTAAAATTCAACTCCCTAGCACAGCTTTTGATGGGGAATTCAATAATGAAGTCCGTTTCTCGATACGACGCTTAGTTTAGGAGATATTCGCGAAAAACGAAAAAAAGTCGAATTTCGACAATTACCTTAAAATTCAACTCCCTAGCACAGCTTTTGATGGGGAATTCAATAATGAAGTCCGTTTCTCGATACGACGCTTAGTTTAGGAGATATTCGCGAAAAACGAAAAAAAGTCGAATTTCGACAATTACCTTAAAATTCAACTCCCTAGCACAGCTTTTGATGGGGAATTCAATAATGAAGTCCGTTTCTCGATACGACGCTTAGTTTAGGAGATATTCGCGAAAAACGAAAAAAAGTCGAATTTCGACAATTACCTTAAAATTCAACTCCCTAGCACAGCTTTTGATGGGGAATTCAATAATGAAGTCCGTTTCTCGATACGACGCTTAGTTTAGGAGATATTCGCGAAAAACGAAAAAAAGTCGAATTTCGACAATTACCTTAAAATTCAACTCCCTAGCACAGCTTTTGATGGGGAATTCAATAATGAAGTCCGTTTCTCGATACGACGCTTAGTTTAGGAGATATTCGCGAAAAACGAAAAAAAGTCGAATTTCGACAATTACCTTAAAATTCAACTCCCTAGCACAGCTTTTGATGGGGAATTCAATAATGAAGTCCGTTTCTCGATACGACGCTTAGTTTAGGAGATATTCGCGAAAAACGAAAAAAAGTCGAATTTCGACAATTACCTTAAAATTCAACTCCCTAGCACAGCTTTTGATGGGGAATTCAATAATGAAGTCCGTTTCTCGATACGACGCTTAGTTTAGGAGATATTCGCGAAAAACGAAAAAAAGTCGAATTTCGACAATTACCTTAAAATTCAACTCCCTAGCACAGCTTTTGATGGGGAATTCAATAATGAAGTCCGTTTCTCGATACGACGCTTAGTTTAGGAGATATTCGCGAAAAACGAAAAAAAGTCGAATTTCGACAATTACCTTAAAATTCAACTCCCTAGCACAGCTTTTGATGGGGAATTCAATAATGAAGTCCGTTTCTCGATACGACGCTTAGTTTAGGAGATATTCGCGAAAAACGAAAAAAAGTCGAATTTCGACAATTACCTTAAAATTCAACTCCCTAGCACAGCTTTTGATGGGGAATTCAATAATGAAGTCCGTTTCTCGATACGACGCTTAGTTTAGGAGATATTCGCGAAAAACGAAAAAAAGTCGAATTTCGACAATTACCTTAAAATTCAACTCCCTAGCACAGCTTTTGATGGGGAATTCAATAATGAAGTCCGTTTCTCGATACGACGCTTAGTTTAGGAGATATTCGCGAAAAACGAAAAAAAGTCGAATTTCGACAATTACCTTAAAATTCAACTCCCTAGCACAGCTTTTGATGGGGAATTCAATAATGAAGTCCGTTTCTCGATACGACGCTTAGTTTAGGAGATATTCGCGAAAAACGAAAAAAAGTCGAATTTCGACAATTACCTTAAAATTCAACTCCCTAGCACAGCTTTTGATGGGGAATTCAATAATGAAGTCCGTTTCTCGATACGACGCTTAGTTTAGGAGATATTCGCGAAAAACGAAAAAAAGTCGAATTTCGACAATTACCTTAAAATTCAACTCCCTAGCACAGCTTTTGATGGGGAATTCAATAATGAAGTCCGTTTCTCGATACGACGCTTAGTTTAGGAGATATTCGCGAAAAACGAAAAAAAGTCGAATTTCGACAATTACCTTAAAATTCAACTCCCTAGCACAGCTTTTGATGGGGAATTCAATAATGAAGTCCGTTTCTCGATACGACGCTTAGTTTAGGAGATATTCGCGAAAAACGAAAAAAAGTCGAATTTCGACAATTACCTTAAAATTCAACTCCCTAGCACAGCTTTTGATGGGGAATTCAATAATGAAGTCCGTTTCTCGATACGACGCTTAGTTTAGGAGATATTCGCGAAAAACGAAAAAAAGTCGAATTTCGACAATTACCTTAAAATTCAACTCCCTAGCACAGCTTTTGATGGGGAATTCAATAATGAAGTCCGTTTCTCGATACGACGCTTAGTTTAGGAGATATTCGCGAAAAACGAAAAAAAGTCGAATTTCGACAATTACCTTAAAATTCAACTCCCTAGCACAGCTTTTGATGGGGAATTCAATAATGAAGTCCGTTTCTCGATACGACGCTTAGTTTAGGAGATATTCGCGAAAAACGAAAAAAAGTCGAATTTCGACAATTACCTTAAAATTCAACTCCCTAGCACAGCTTTTGATGGGGAATTCAATAATGAAGTCCGTTTCTCGATACGACGCTTAGTTTAGGAGATATTCGCGAAAAACGAAAAAAAGTCGAATTTCGACAATTACCTTAAAATTCAACTCCCTAGCACAGCTTTTGATGGGGAATTCAATAATGAAGTCCGTTTCTCGATACGACGCTTAGTTTAGGAGATATTCGCGAAAAACGAAAAAAAGTCGAATTTCGACAATTACCTTAAAATTCAACTCCCTAGCACAGCTTTTGATGGGGAATTCAATAATGAAGTCCGTTTCTCGATACGACGCTTAGTTTAGGAGATATTCGCGAAAAACGAAAAAAAGTCGAATTTCGACAATTACCTTAAAATTCAACTCCCTAGCACAGCTTTTGATGGGGAATTCAATAATGAAGTCCGTTTCTCGATACGACGCTTAGTTTAGGAGATATTCGCGAAAAACGAAAAAAAGTCGAATTTCGACAATTACCTTAAAATTCAACTCCCTAGCACAGCTTTTGATGGGGAATTCAATAATGAAGTCCGTTTCTCGATACGACGCTTAGTTTAGGAGATATTCGCGAAAAACGAAAAAAAGTCGAATTTCGACAATTACCTTAAAATTCAACTCCCTAGCACAGCTTTTGATGGGGAATTCAATAATGAAGTCCGTTTCTCGATACGACGCTTAGTTTAGGAGATATTCGCGAAAAACGAAAAAAAGTCGAATTTCGACAATTACCTTAAAATTCAACTCCCTAGCACAGCTTTTGATGGGGAATTCAATAATGAAGTCCGTTTCTCGATACGACGCTTAGTTTAGGAGATATTCGCGAAAAACGAAAAAAAGTCGAATTTCGACAATTACCTTAAAATTCAACTCCCTAGCACAGCTTTTGATGGGGAATTCAATAATGAAGTCCGTTTCTCGATACGACGCTTAGTTTAGGAGATATTCGCGAAAAACGAAAAAAAGTCGAATTTCGACAATTACCTTAAAATTCAACTCCCTAGCACAGCTTTTGATGGGGAATTCAATAATGAAGTCCGTTTCTCGATACGACGCTTAGTTTAGGAGATATTCGCGAAAAACGAAAAAAAGTCGAATTTCGACAATTACCTTAAAATTCAACTCCCTAGCACAGCTTTTGATGGGGAATTCAATAATGAAGTCCGTTTCTCGATACGACGCTTAGTTTAGGAGATATTCGCGAAAAACGAAAAAAAGTCGAATTTCGACAATTACCTTAAAATTCAACTCCCTAGCACAGCTTTTGATGGGGAATTCAATAATGAAGTCCGTTTCTCGATACGACGCTTAGTTTAGGAGATATTCGCGAAAAACGAAAAAAAGTCGAATTTCGACAATTACCTTAAAATTCAACTCCCTAGCACAGCTTTTGATGGGGAATTCAATAATGAAGTCCGTTTCTCGATACGACGCTTAGTTTAGGAGATATTCGCGAAAAACGAAAAAAAGTCGAATTTCGACAATTACCTTAAAATTCAACTCCCTAGCACAGCTTTTGATGGGGAATTCAATAATGAAGTCCGTTTCTCGATACGACGCTTAGTTTAGGAGATATTCGCGAAAAACGAAAAAAAGTCGAATTTCGACAATTACCTTAAAATTCAACTCCCTAGCACAGCTTTTGATGGGGAATTCAATAATGAAGTCCGTTTCTCGATACGACGCTTAGTTTAGGAGATATTCGCGAAAAACGAAAAAAAGTCGAATTTCGACAATTACCTTAAAATTCAACTCCCTAGCACAGCTTTTGATGGGGAATTCAATAATGAAGTCCGTTTCTCGATACGACGCTTAGTTTAGGAGATATTCGCGAAAAACGAAAAAAAGTCGAATTTCGACAATTACCTTAAAATTCAACTCCCTAGCACAGCTTTTGATGGGGAATTCAATAATGAAGTCCGTTTCTCGATACGACGCTTAGTTTAGGAGATATTCGCGAAAAACGAAAAAAAGTCGAATTTCGACAATTACCTTAAAATTCAACTCCCTAGCACAGCTTTTGATGGGGAATTCAATAATGAAGTCCGTTTCTCGATACGACGCTTAGTTTAGGAGATATTCGCGAAAAACGAAAAAAAGTCGAATTTCGACAATTACCTTAAAATTCAACTCCCTAGCACAGCTTTTGATGGGGAATTCAATAATGAAGTCCGTTTCTCGATACGACGCTTAGTTTAGGAGATATTCGCGAAAAACGAAAAAAAGTCGAATTTCGACAATTACCTTAAAATTCAACTCCCTAGCACAGCTTTTGATGGGGAATTCAATAATGAAGTCCGTTTCTCGATACGACGCTTAGTTTAGGAGATATTCGCGAAAAACGAAAAAAAGTCGAATTTCGACAATTACCTTAAAATTCAACTCCCTAGCACAGCTTTTGATGGGGAATTCAATAATGAAGTCCGTTTCTCGATACGACGCTTAGTTTAGGAGATATTCGCGAAAAACGAAAAAAAGTCGAATTTCGACAATTACCTTAAAATTCAACTCCCTAGCACAGCTTTTGATGGGGAATTCAATAATGAAGTCCGTTTCTCGATACGACGCTTAGTTTAGGAGATATTCGCGAAAAACGAAAAAAAGTCGAATTTCGACAATTACCTTAAAATTCAACTCCCTAGCACAGCTTTTGATGGGGAATTCAATAATGAAGTCCGTTTCTCGATACGACGCTTAGTTTAGGAGATATTCGCGAAAAACGAAAAAAAGTCGAATTTCGACAATTACCTTAAAATTCAACTCCCTAGCACAGCTTTTGATGGGGAATTCAATAATGAAGTCCGTTTCTCGATACGACGCTTAGTTTAGGAGATATTCGCGAAAAACGAAAAAAAGTCGAATTTCGACAATTACCTTAAAATTCAACTCCCTAGCACAGCTTTTGATGGGGAATTCAATAATGAAGTCCGTTTCTCGATACGACGCTTAGTTTAGGAGATATTCGCGAAAAACGAAAAAAAGTCGAATTTCGACAATTACCTTAAAATTCAACTCCCTAGCACAGCTTTTGATGGGGAATTCAATAATGAAGTCCGTTTCTCGATACGACGCTTAGTTTAGGAGATATTCGCGAAAAACGAAAAAAAGTCGAATTTCGACAATTACCTTAAAATTCAACTCCCTAGCACAGCTTTTGATGGGGAATTCAATAATGAAGTCCGTTTCTCGATACGACGCTTAGTTTAGGAGATATTCGCGAAAAACGAAAAAAAGTCGAATTTCGACAATTACCTTAAAATTCAACTCCCTAGCACAGCTTTTGATGGGGAATTCAATAATGAAGTCCGTTTCTCGATACGACGCTTAGTTTAGGAGATATTCGCGAAAAACGAAAAAAAGTCGAATTTCGACAATTACCTTAAAATTCAACTCCCTAGCACAGCTTTTGATGGGGAATTCAATAATGAAGTCCGTTTCTCGATACGACGCTTAGTTTAGGAGATATTCGCGAAAAACGAAAAAAAGTCGAATTTCGACAATTACCTTAAAATTCAACTCCCTAGCACAGCTTTTGATGGGGAATTCAATAATGAAGTCCGTTTCTCGATACGACGCTTAGTTTAGGAGATATTCGCGAAAAACGAAAAAAAGTCGAATTTCGACAATTACCTTAAAATTCAACTCCCTAGCACAGCTTTTGATGGGGAATTCAATAATGAAGTCCGTTTCTCGATACGACGCTTAGTTTAGGAGATATTCGCGAAAAACGAAAAAAAGTCGAATTTCGACAATTACCTTAAAATTCAACTCCCTAGCACAGCTTTTGATGGGGAATTCAATAATGAAGTCCGTTTCTCGATACGACGCTTAGTTTAGGAGATATTCGCGAAAAACGAAAAAAAGTCGAATTTCGACAATTACCTTAAAATTCAACTCCCTAGCACAGCTTTTGATGGGGAATTCAATAATGAAGTCCGTTTCTCGATACGACGCTTAGTTTAGGAGATATTCGCGAAAAACGAAAAAAAGTCGAATTTCGACAATTACCTTAAAATTCAACTCCCTAGCACAGCTTTTGATGGGGAATTCAATAATGAAGTCCGTTTCTCGATACGACGCTTAGTTTAGGAGATATTCGCGAAAAACGAAAAAAAGTCGAATTTCGACAATTACCTTAAAATTCAACTCCCTAGCACAGCTTTTGATGGGGAATTCAATAATGAAGTCCGTTTCTCGATACGACGCTTAGTTTAGGAGATATTCGCGAAAAACGAAAAAAAGTCGAATTTCGACAATTACCTTAAAATTCAACTCCCTAGCACAGCTTTTGATGGGGAATTCAATAATGAAGTCCGTTTCTCGATACGACGCTTAGTTTAGGAGATATTCGCGAAAAACGAAAAAAAGTCGAATTTCGACAATTACCTTAAAATTCAACTCCCTAGCACAGCTTTTGATGGGGAATTCAATAATGAAGTCCGTTTCTCGATACGACGCTTAGTTTAGGAGATATTCGCGAAAAACGAAAAAAAGTCGAATTTCGACAATTACCTTAAAATTCAACTCCCTAGCACAGCTTTTGATGGGGAATTCAATAATGAAGTCCGTTTCTCGATACGACGCTTAGTTTAGGAGATATTCGCGAAAAACGAAAAAAAGTCGAATTTCGACAATTACCTTAAAATTCAACTCCCTAGCACAGCTTTTGATGGGGAATTCAATAATGAAGTCCGTTTCTCGATACGACGCTTAGTTTAGGAGATATTCGCGAAAAACGAAAAAAAGTCGAATTTCGACAATTACCTTAAAATTCAACTCCCTAGCACAGCTTTTGATGGGGAATTCAATAATGAAGTCCGTTTCTCGATACGACGCTTAGTTTAGGAGATATTCGCGAAAAACGAAAAAAAGTCGAATTTCGACAATTACCTTAAAATTCAACTCCCTAGCACAGCTTTTGATGGGGAATTCAATAATGAAGTCCGTTTCTCGATACGACGCTTAGTTTAGGAGATATTCGCGAAAAACGAAAAAAAGTCGAATTTCGACAATTACCTTAAAATTCAACTCCCTAGCACAGCTTTTGATGGGGAATTCAATAATGAAGTCCGTTTCTCGATACGACGCTTAGTTTAGGAGATATTCGCGAAAAACGAAAAAAAGTCGAATTTCGACAATTACCTTAAAATTCAACTCCCTAGCACAGCTTTTGATGGGGAATTCAATAATGAAGTCCGTTTCTCGATACGACGCTTAGTTTAGGAGATATTCGCGAAAAACGAAAAAAAGTCGAATTTCGACAATTACCTTAAAATTCAACTCCCTAGCACAGCTTTTGATGGGGAATTCAATAATGAAGTCCGTTTCTCGATACGACGCTTAGTTTAGGAGATATTCGCGAAAAACGAAAAAAAGTCGAATTTCGACAATTACCTTAAAATTCAACTCCCTAGCACAGCTTTTGATGGGGAATTCAATAATGAAGTCCGTTTCTCGATACGACGCTTAGTTTAGGAGATATTCGCGAAAAACGAAAAAAAGTCGAATTTCGACAATTACCTTAAAATTCAACTCCCTAGCACAGCTTTTGATGGGGAATTCAATAATGAAGTCCGTTTCTCGATACGACGCTTAGTTTAGGAGATATTCGCGAAAAACGAAAAAAAGTCGAATTTCGACAATTACCTTAAAATTCAACTCCCTAGCACAGCTTTTGATGGGGAATTCAATAATGAAGTCCGTTTCTCGATACGACGCTTAGTTTAGGAGATATTCGCGAAAAACGAAAAAAAGTCGAATTTCGACAATTACCTTAAAATTCAACTCCCTAGCACAGCTTTTGATGGGGAATTCAATAATGAAGTCCGTTTCTCGATACGACGCTTAGTTTAGGAGATATTCGCGAAAAACGAAAAAAAGTCGAATTTCGACAATTACCTTAAAATTCAACTCCCTAGCACAGCTTTTGATGGGGAATTCAATAATGAAGTCCGTTTCTCGATACGACGCTTAGTTTAGGAGATATTCGCGAAAAACGAAAAAAAGTCGAATTTCGACAATTACCTTAAAATTCAACTCCCTAGCACAGCTTTTGATGGGGAATTCAATAATGAAGTCCGTTTCTCGATACGACGCTTAGTTTAGGAGATATTCGCGAAAAACGAAAAAAAGTCGAATTTCGACAATTACCTTAAAATTCAACTCCCTAGCACAGCTTTTGATGGGGAATTCAATAATGAAGTCCGTTTCTCGATACGACGCTTAGTTTAGGAGATATTCGCGAAAAACGAAAAAAAGTCGAATTTCGACAATTACCTTAAAATTCAACTCCCTAGCACAGCTTTTGATGGGGAATTCAATAATGAAGTCCGTTTCTCGATACGACGCTTAGTTTAGGAGATATTCGCGAAAAACGAAAAAAAGTCGAATTTCGACAATTACCTTAAAATTCAACTCCCTAGCACAGCTTTTGATGGGGAATTCAATAATGAAGTCCGTTTCTCGATACGACGCTTAGTTTAGGAGATATTCGCGAAAAACGAAAAAAAGTCGAATTTCGACAATTACCTTAAAATTCAACTCCCTAGCACAGCTTTTGATGGGGAATTCAATAATGAAGTCCGTTTCTCGATACGACGCTTAGTTTAGGAGATATTCGCGAAAAACGAAAAAAAGTCGAATTTCGACAATTACCTTAAAATTCAACTCCCTAGCACAGCTTTTGATGGGGAATTCAATAATGAAGTCCGTTTCTCGATACGACGCTTAGTTTAGGAGATATTCGCGAAAAACGAAAAAAAGTCGAATTTCGACAATTACCTTAAAATTCAACTCCCTAGCACAGCTTTTGATGGGGAATTCAATAATGAAGTCCGTTTCTCGATACGACGCTTAGTTTAGGAGATATTCGCGAAAAACGAAAAAAAGTCGAATTTCGACAATTACCTTAAAATTCAACTCCCTAGCACAGCTTTTGATGGGGAATTCAATAATGAAGTCCGTTTCTCGATACGACGCTTAGTTTAGGAGATATTCGCGAAAAACGAAAAAAAGTCGAATTTCGACAATTACCTTAAAATTCAACTCCCTAGCACAGCTTTTGATGGGGAATTCAATAATGAAGTCCGTTTCTCGATACGACGCTTAGTTTAGGAGATATTCGCGAAAAACGAAAAAAAGTCGAATTTCGACAATTACCTTAAAATTCAACTCCCTAGCACAGCTTTTGATGGGGAATTCAATAATGAAGTCCGTTTCTCGATACGACGCTTAGTTTAGGAGATATTCGCGAAAAACGAAAAAAAGTCGAATTTCGACAATTACCTTAAAATTCAACTCCCTAGCACAGCTTTTGATGGGGAATTCAATAATGAAGTCCGTTTCTCGATACGACGCTTAGTTTAGGAGATATTCGCGAAAAACGAAAAAAAGTCGAATTTCGACAATTACCTTAAAATTCAACTCCCTAGCACAGCTTTTGATGGGGAATTCAATAATGAAGTCCGTTTCTCGATACGACGCTTAGTTTAGGAGATATTCGCGAAAAACGAAAAAAAGTCGAATTTCGACAATTACCTTAAAATTCAACTCCCTAGCACAGCTTTTGATGGGGAATTCAATAATGAAGTCCGTTTCTCGATACGACGCTTAGTTTAGGAGATATTCGCGAAAAACGAAAAAAAGTCGAATTTCGACAATTACCTTAAAATTCAACTCCCTAGCACAGCTTTTGATGGGGAATTCAATAATGAAGTCCGTTTCTCGATACGACGCTTAGTTTAGGAGATATTCGCGAAAAACGAAAAAAAGTCGAATTTCGACAATTACCTTAAAATTCAACTCCCTAGCACAGCTTTTGATGGGGAATTCAATAATGAAGTCCGTTTCTCGATACGACGCTTAGTTTAGGAGATATTCGCGAAAAACGAAAAAAAGTCGAATTTCGACAATTACCTTAAAATTCAACTCCCTAGCACAGCTTTTGATGGGGAATTCAATAATGAAGTCCGTTTCTCGATACGACGCTTAGTTTAGGAGATATTCGCGAAAAACGAAAAAAAGTCGAATTTCGACAATTACCTTAAAATTCAACTCCCTAGCACAGCTTTTGATGGGGAATTCAATAATGAAGTCCGTTTCTCGATACGACGCTTAGTTTAGGAGATATTCGCGAAAAACGAAAAAAAGTCGAATTTCGACAATTACCTTAAAATTCAACTCCCTAGCACAGCTTTTGATGGGGAATTCAATAATGAAGTCCGTTTCTCGATACGACGCTTAGTTTAGGAGATATTCGCGAAAAACGAAAAAAAGTCGAATTTCGACAATTACCTTAAAATTCAACTCCCTAGCACAGCTTTTGATGGGGAATTCAATAATGAAGTCCGTTTCTCGATACGACGCTTAGTTTAGGAGATATTCGCGAAAAACGAAAAAAAGTCGAATTTCGACAATTACCTTAAAATTCAACTCCCTAGCACAGCTTTTGATGGGGAATTCAATAATGAAGTCCGTTTCTCGATACGACGCTTAGTTTAGGAGATATTCGCGAAAAACGAAAAAAAGTCGAATTTCGACAATTACCTTAAAATTCAACTCCCTAGCACAGCTTTTGATGGGGAATTCAATAATGAAGTCCGTTTCTCGATACGACGCTTAGTTTAGGAGATATTCGCGAAAAACGAAAAAAAGTCGAATTTCGACAATTACCTTAAAATTCAACTCCCTAGCACAGCTTTTGATGGGGAATTCAATAATGAAGTCCGTTTCTCGATACGACGCTTAGTTTAGGAGATATTCGCGAAAAACGAAAAAAAGTCGAATTTCGACAATTACCTTAAAATTCAACTCCCTAGCACAGCTTTTGATGGGGAATTCAATAATGAAGTCCGTTTCTCGATACGACGCTTAGTTTAGGAGATATTCGCGAAAAACGAAAAAAAGTCGAATTTCGACAATTACCTTAAAATTCAACTCCCTAGCACAGCTTTTGATGGGGAATTCAATAATGAAGTCCGTTTCTCGATACGACGCTTAGTTTAGGAGATATTCGCGAAAAACGAAAAAAAGTCGAATTTCGACAATTACCTTAAAATTCAACTCCCTAGCACAGCTTTTGATGGGGAATTCAATAATGAAGTCCGTTTCTCGATACGACGCTTAGTTTAGGAGATATTCGCGAAAAACGAAAAAAAGTCGAATTTCGACAATTACCTTAAAATTCAACTCCCTAGCACAGCTTTTGATGGGGAATTCAATAATGAAGTCCGTTTCTCGATACGACGCTTAGTTTAGGAGATATTCGCGAAAAACGAAAAAAAGTCGAATTTCGACAATTACCTTAAAATTCAACTCCCTAGCACAGCTTTTGATGGGGAATTCAATAATGAAGTCCGTTTCTCGATACGACGCTTAGTTTAGGAGATATTCGCGAAAAACGAAAAAAAGTCGAATTTCGACAATTACCTTAAAATTCAACTCCCTAGCACAGCTTTTGATGGGGAATTCAATAATGAAGTCCGTTTCTCGATACGACGCTTAGTTTAGGAGATATTCGCGAAAAACGAAAAAAAGTCGAATTTCGACAATTACCTTAAAATTCAACTCCCTAGCACAGCTTTTGATGGGGAATTCAATAATGAAGTCCGTTTCTCGATACGACGCTTAGTTTAGGAGATATTCGCGAAAAACGAAAAAAAGTCGAATTTCGACAATTACCTTAAAATTCAACTCCCTAGCACAGCTTTTGATGGGGAATTCAATAATGAAGTCCGTTTCTCGATACGACGCTTAGTTTAGGAGATATTCGCGAAAAACGAAAAAAAGTCGAATTTCGACAATTACCTTAAAATTCAACTCCCTAGCACAGCTTTTGATGGGGAATTCAATAATGAAGTCCGTTTCTCGATACGACGCTTAGTTTAGGAGATATTCGCGAAAAACGAAAAAAAGTCGAATTTCGACAATTACCTTAAAATTCAACTCCCTAGCACAGCTTTTGATGGGGAATTCAATAATGAAGTCCGTTTCTCGATACGACGCTTAGTTTAGGAGATATTCGCGAAAAACGAAAAAAAGTCGAATTTCGACAATTACCTTAAAATTCAACTCCCTAGCACAGCTTTTGATGGGGAATTCAATAATGAAGTCCGTTTCTCGATACGACGCTTAGTTTAGGAGATATTCGCGAAAAACGAAAAAAAGTCGAATTTCGACAATTACCTTAAAATTCAACTCCCTAGCACAGCTTTTGATGGGGAATTCAATAATGAAGTCCGTTTCTCGATACGACGCTTAGTTTAGGAGATATTCGCGAAAAACGAAAAAAAGTCGAATTTCGACAATTACCTTAAAATTCAACTCCCTAGCACAGCTTTTGATGGGGAATTCAATAATGAAGTCCGTTTCTCGATACGACGCTTAGTTTAGGAGATATTCGCGAAAAACGAAAAAAAGTCGAATTTCGACAATTACCTTAAAATTCAACTCCCTAGCACAGCTTTTGATGGGGAATTCAATAATGAAGTCCGTTTCTCGATACGACGCTTAGTTTAGGAGATATTCGCGAAAAACGAAAAAAAGTCGAATTTCGACAATTACCTTAAAATTCAACTCCCTAGCACAGCTTTTGATGGGGAATTCAATAATGAAGTCCGTTTCTCGATACGACGCTTAGTTTAGGAGATATTCGCGAAAAACGAAAAAAAGTCGAATTTCGACAATTACCTTAAAATTCAACTCCCTAGCACAGCTTTTGATGGGGAATTCAATAATGAAGTCCGTTTCTCGATACGACGCTTAGTTTAGGAGATATTCGCGAAAAACGAAAAAAAGTCGAATTTCGACAATTACCTTAAAATTCAACTCCCTAGCACAGCTTTTGATGGGGAATTCAATAATGAAGTCCGTTTCTCGATACGACGCTTAGTTTAGGAGATATTCGCGAAAAACGAAAAAAAGTCGAATTTCGACAATTACCTTAAAATTCAACTCCCTAGCACAGCTTTTGATGGGGAATTCAATAATGAAGTCCGTTTCTCGATACGACGCTTAGTTTAGGAGATATTCGCGAAAAACGAAAAAAAGTCGAATTTCGACAATTACCTTAAAATTCAACTCCCTAGCACAGCTTTTGATGGGGAATTCAATAATGAAGTCCGTTTCTCGATACGACGCTTAGTTTAGGAGATATTCGCGAAAAACGAAAAAAAGTCGAATTTCGACAATTACCTTAAAATTCAACTCCCTAGCACAGCTTTTGATGGGGAATTCAATAATGAAGTCCGTTTCTCGATACGACGCTTAGTTTAGGAGATATTCGCGAAAAACGAAAAAAAGTCGAATTTCGACAATTACCTTAAAATTCAACTCCCTAGCACAGCTTTTGATGGGGAATTCAATAATGAAGTCCGTTTCTCGATACGACGCTTAGTTTAGGAGATATTCGCGAAAAACGAAAAAAAGTCGAATTTCGACAATTACCTTAAAATTCAACTCCCTAGCACAGCTTTTGATGGGGAATTCAATAATGAAGTCCGTTTCTCGATACGACGCTTAGTTTAGGAGATATTCGCGAAAAACGAAAAAAAGTCGAATTTCGACAATTACCTTAAAATTCAACTCCCTAGCACAGCTTTTGATGGGGAATTCAATAATGAAGTCCGTTTCTCGATACGACGCTTAGTTTAGGAGATATTCGCGAAAAACGAAAAAAAGTCGAATTTCGACAATTACCTTAAAATTCAACTCCCTAGCACAGCTTTTGATGGGGAATTCAATAATGAAGTCCGTTTCTCGATACGACGCTTAGTTTAGGAGATATTCGCGAAAAACGAAAAAAAGTCGAATTTCGACAATTACCTTAAAATTCAACTCCCTAGCACAGCTTTTGATGGGGAATTCAATAATGAAGTCCGTTTCTCGATACGACGCTTAGTTTAGGAGATATTCGCGAAAAACGAAAAAAAGTCGAATTTCGACAATTACCTTAAAATTCAACTCCCTAGCACAGCTTTTGATGGGGAATTCAATAATGAAGTCCGTTTCTCGATACGACGCTTAGTTTAGGAGATATTCGCGAAAAACGAAAAAAAGTCGAATTTCGACAATTACCTTAAAATTCAACTCCCTAGCACAGCTTTTGATGGGGAATTCAATAATGAAGTCCGTTTCTCGATACGACGCTTAGTTTAGGAGATATTCGCGAAAAACGAAAAAAAGTCGAATTTCGACAATTACCTTAAAATTCAACTCCCTAGCACAGCTTTTGATGGGGAATTCAATAATGAAGTCCGTTTCTCGATACGACGCTTAGTTTAGGAGATATTCGCGAAAAACGAAAAAAAGTCGAATTTCGACAATTACCTTAAAATTCAACTCCCTAGCACAGCTTTTGATGGGGAATTCAATAATGAAGTCCGTTTCTCGATACGACGCTTAGTTTAGGAGATATTCGCGAAAAACGAAAAAAAGTCGAATTTCGACAATTACCTTAAAATTCAACTCCCTAGCACAGCTTTTGATGGGGAATTCAATAATGAAGTCCGTTTCTCGATACGACGCTTAGTTTAGGAGATATTCGCGAAAAACGAAAAAAAGTCGAATTTCGACAATTACCTTAAAATTCAACTCCCTAGCACAGCTTTTGATGGGGAATTCAATAATGAAGTCCGTTTCTCGATACGACGCTTAGTTTAGGAGATATTCGCGAAAAACGAAAAAAAGTCGAATTTCGACAATTACCTTAAAATTCAACTCCCTAGCACAGCTTTTGATGGGGAATTCAATAATGAAGTCCGTTTCTCGATACGACGCTTAGTTTAGGAGATATTCGCGAAAAACGAAAAAAAGTCGAATTTCGACAATTACCTTAAAATTCAACTCCCTAGCACAGCTTTTGATGGGGAATTCAATAATGAAGTCCGTTTCTCGATACGACGCTTAGTTTAGGAGATATTCGCGAAAAACGAAAAAAAGTCGAATTTCGACAATTACCTTAAAATTCAACTCCCTAGCACAGCTTTTGATGGGGAATTCAATAATGAAGTCCGTTTCTCGATACGACGCTTAGTTTAGGAGATATTCGCGAAAAACGAAAAAAAGTCGAATTTCGACAATTACCTTAAAATTCAACTCCCTAGCACAGCTTTTGATGGGGAATTCAATAATGAAGTCCGTTTCTCGATACGACGCTTAGTTTAGGAGATATTCGCGAAAAACGAAAAAAAGTCGAATTTCGACAATTACCTTAAAATTCAACTCCCTAGCACAGCTTTTGATGGGGAATTCAATAATGAAGTCCGTTTCTCGATACGACGCTTAGTTTAGGAGATATTCGCGAAAAACGAAAAAAAGTCGAATTTCGACAATTACCTTAAAATTCAACTCCCTAGCACAGCTTTTGATGGGGAATTCAATAATGAAGTCCGTTTCTCGATACGACGCTTAGTTTAGGAGATATTCGCGAAAAACGAAAAAAAGTCGAATTTCGACAATTACCTTAAAATTCAACTCCCTAGCACAGCTTTTGATGGGGAATTCAATAATGAAGTCCGTTTCTCGATACGACGCTTAGTTTAGGAGATATTCGCGAAAAACGAAAAAAAGTCGAATTTCGACAATTACCTTAAAATTCAACTCCCTAGCACAGCTTTTGATGGGGAATTCAATAATGAAGTCCGTTTCTCGATACGACGCTTAGTTTAGGAGATATTCGCGAAAAACGAAAAAAAGTCGAATTTCGACAATTACCTTAAAATTCAACTCCCTAGCACAGCTTTTGATGGGGAATTCAATAATGAAGTCCGTTTCTCGATACGACGCTTAGTTTAGGAGATATTCGCGAAAAACGAAAAAAAGTCGAATTTCGACAATTACCTTAAAATTCAACTCCCTAGCACAGCTTTTGATGGGGAATTCAATAATGAAGTCCGTTTCTCGATACGACGCTTAGTTTAGGAGATATTCGCGAAAAACGAAAAAAAGTCGAATTTCGACAATTACCTTAAAATTCAACTCCCTAGCACAGCTTTTGATGGGGAATTCAATAATGAAGTCCGTTTCTCGATACGACGCTTAGTTTAGGAGATATTCGCGAAAAACGAAAAAAAGTCGAATTTCGACAATTACCTTAAAATTCAACTCCCTAGCACAGCTTTTGATGGGGAATTCAATAATGAAGTCCGTTTCTCGATACGACGCTTAGTTTAGGAGATATTCGCGAAAAACGAAAAAAAGTCGAATTTCGACAATTACCTTAAAATTCAACTCCCTAGCACAGCTTTTGATGGGGAATTCAATAATGAAGTCCGTTTCTCGATACGACGCTTAGTTTAGGAGATATTCGCGAAAAACGAAAAAAAGTCGAATTTCGACAATTACCTTAAAATTCAACTCCCTAGCACAGCTTTTGATGGGGAATTCAATAATGAAGTCCGTTTCTCGATACGACGCTTAGTTTAGGAGATATTCGCGAAAAACGAAAAAAAGTCGAATTTCGACAATTACCTTAAAATTCAACTCCCTAGCACAGCTTTTGATGGGGAATTCAATAATGAAGTCCGTTTCTCGATACGACGCTTAGTTTAGGAGATATTCGCGAAAAACGAAAAAAAGTCGAATTTCGACAATTACCTTAAAATTCAACTCCCTAGCACAGCTTTTGATGGGGAATTCAATAATGAAGTCCGTTTCTCGATACGACGCTTAGTTTAGGAGATATTCGCGAAAAACGAAAAAAAGTCGAATTTCGACAATTACCTTAAAATTCAACTCCCTAGCACAGCTTTTGATGGGGAATTCAATAATGAAGTCCGTTTCTCGATACGACGCTTAGTTTAGGAGATATTCGCGAAAAACGAAAAAAAGTCGAATTTCGACAATTACCTTAAAATTCAACTCCCTAGCACAGCTTTTGATGGGGAATTCAATAATGAAGTCCGTTTCTCGATACGACGCTTAGTTTAGGAGATATTCGCGAAAAACGAAAAAAAGTCGAATTTCGACAATTACCTTAAAATTCAACTCCCTAGCACAGCTTTTGATGGGGAATTCAATAATGAAGTCCGTTTCTCGATACGACGCTTAGTTTAGGAGATATTCGCGAAAAACGAAAAAAAGTCGAATTTCGACAATTACCTTAAAATTCAACTCCCTAGCACAGCTTTTGATGGGGAATTCAATAATGAAGTCCGTTTCTCGATACGACGCTTAGTTTAGGAGATATTCGCGAAAAACGAAAAAAAGTCGAATTTCGACAATTACCTTAAAATTCAACTCCCTAGCACAGCTTTTGATGGGGAATTCAATAATGAAGTCCGTTTCTCGATACGACGCTTAGTTTAGGAGATATTCGCGAAAAACGAAAAAAAGTCGAATTTCGACAATTACCTTAAAATTCAACTCCCTAGCACAGCTTTTGATGGGGAATTCAATAATGAAGTCCGTTTCTCGATACGACGCTTAGTTTAGGAGATATTCGCGAAAAACGAAAAAAAGTCGAATTTCGACAATTACCTTAAAATTCAACTCCCTAGCACAGCTTTTGATGGGGAATTCAATAATGAAGTCCGTTTCTCGATACGACGCTTAGTTTAGGAGATATTCGCGAAAAACGAAAAAAAGTCGAATTTCGACAATTACCTTAAAATTCAACTCCCTAGCACAGCTTTTGATGGGGAATTCAATAATGAAGTCCGTTTCTCGATACGACGCTTAGTTTAGGAGATATTCGCGAAAAACGAAAAAAAGTCGAATTTCGACAATTACCTTAAAATTCAACTCCCTAGCACAGCTTTTGATGGGGAATTCAATAATGAAGTCCGTTTCTCGATACGACGCTTAGTTTAGGAGATATTCGCGAAAAACGAAAAAAAGTCGAATTTCGACAATTACCTTAAAATTCAACTCCCTAGCACAGCTTTTGATGGGGAATTCAATAATGAAGTCCGTTTCTCGATACGACGCTTAGTTTAGGAGATATTCGCGAAAAACGAAAAAAAGTCGAATTTCGACAATTACCTTAAAATTCAACTCCCTAGCACAGCTTTTGATGGGGAATTCAATAATGAAGTCCGTTTCTCGATACGACGCTTAGTTTAGGAGATATTCGCGAAAAACGAAAAAAAGTCGAATTTCGACAATTACCTTAAAATTCAACTCCCTAGCACAGCTTTTGATGGGGAATTCAATAATGAAGTCCGTTTCTCGATACGACGCTTAGTTTAGGAGATATTCGCGAAAAACGAAAAAAAGTCGAATTTCGACAATTACCTTAAAATTCAACTCCCTAGCACAGCTTTTGATGGGGAATTCAATAATGAAGTCCGTTTCTCGATACGACGCTTAGTTTAGGAGATATTCGCGAAAAACGAAAAAAAGTCGAATTTCGACAATTACCTTAAAATTCAACTCCCTAGCACAGCTTTTGATGGGGAATTCAATAATGAAGTCCGTTTCTCGATACGACGCTTAGTTTAGGAGATATTCGCGAAAAACGAAAAAAAGTCGAATTTCGACAATTACCTTAAAATTCAACTCCCTAGCACAGCTTTTGATGGGGAATTCAATAATGAAGTCCGTTTCTCGATACGACGCTTAGTTTAGGAGATATTCGCGAAAAACGAAAAAAAGTCGAATTTCGACAATTACCTTAAAATTCAACTCCCTAGCACAGCTTTTGATGGGGAATTCAATAATGAAGTCCGTTTCTCGATACGACGCTTAGTTTAGGAGATATTCGCGAAAAACGAAAAAAAGTCGAATTTCGACAATTACCTTAAAATTCAACTCCCTAGCACAGCTTTTGATGGGGAATTCAATAATGAAGTCCGTTTCTCGATACGACGCTTAGTTTAGGAGATATTCGCGAAAAACGAAAAAAAGTCGAATTTCGACAATTACCTTAAAATTCAACTCCCTAGCACAGCTTTTGATGGGGAATTCAATAATGAAGTCCGTTTCTCGATACGACGCTTAGTTTAGGAGATATTCGCGAAAAACGAAAAAAAGTCGAATTTCGACAATTACCTTAAAATTCAACTCCCTAGCACAGCTTTTGATGGGGAATTCAATAATGAAGTCCGTTTCTCGATACGACGCTTAGTTTAGGAGATATTCGCGAAAAACGAAAAAAAGTCGAATTTCGACAATTACCTTAAAATTCAACTCCCTAGCACAGCTTTTGATGGGGAATTCAATAATGAAGTCCGTTTCTCGATACGACGCTTAGTTTAGGAGATATTCGCGAAAAACGAAAAAAAGTCGAATTTCGACAATTACCTTAAAATTCAACTCCCTAGCACAGCTTTTGATGGGGAATTCAATAATGAAGTCCGTTTCTCGATACGACGCTTAGTTTAGGAGATATTCGCGAAAAACGAAAAAAAGTCGAATTTCGACAATTACCTTAAAATTCAACTCCCTAGCACAGCTTTTGATGGGGAATTCAATAATGAAGTCCGTTTCTCGATACGACGCTTAGTTTAGGAGATATTCGCGAAAAACGAAAAAAAGTCGAATTTCGACAATTACCTTAAAATTCAACTCCCTAGCACAGCTTTTGATGGGGAATTCAATAATGAAGTCCGTTTCTCGATACGACGCTTAGTTTAGGAGATATTCGCGAAAAACGAAAAAAAGTCGAATTTCGACAATTACCTTAAAATTCAACTCCCTAGCACAGCTTTTGATGGGGAATTCAATAATGAAGTCCGTTTCTCGATACGACGCTTAGTTTAGGAGATATTCGCGAAAAACGAAAAAAAGTCGAATTTCGACAATTACCTTAAAATTCAACTCCCTAGCACAGCTTTTGATGGGGAATTCAATAATGAAGTCCGTTTCTCGATACGACGCTTAGTTTAGGAGATATTCGCGAAAAACGAAAAAAAGTCGAATTTCGACAATTACCTTAAAATTCAACTCCCTAGCACAGCTTTTGATGGGGAATTCAATAATGAAGTCCGTTTCTCGATACGACGCTTAGTTTAGGAGATATTCGCGAAAAACGAAAAAAAGTCGAATTTCGACAATTACCTTAAAATTCAACTCCCTAGCACAGCTTTTGATGGGGAATTCAATAATGAAGTCCGTTTCTCGATACGACGCTTAGTTTAGGAGATATTCGCGAAAAACGAAAAAAAGTCGAATTTCGACAATTACCTTAAAATTCAACTCCCTAGCACAGCTTTTGATGGGGAATTCAATAATGAAGTCCGTTTCTCGATACGACGCTTAGTTTAGGAGATATTCGCGAAAAACGAAAAAAAGTCGAATTTCGACAATTACCTTAAAATTCAACTCCCTAGCACAGCTTTTGATGGGGAATTCAATAATGAAGTCCGTTTCTCGATACGACGCTTAGTTTAGGAGATATTCGCGAAAAACGAAAAAAAGTCGAATTTCGACAATTACCTTAAAATTCAACTCCCTAGCACAGCTTTTGATGGGGAATTCAATAATGAAGTCCGTTTCTCGATACGACGCTTAGTTTAGGAGATATTCGCGAAAAACGAAAAAAAGTCGAATTTCGACAATTACCTTAAAATTCAACTCCCTAGCACAGCTTTTGATGGGGAATTCAATAATGAAGTCCGTTTCTCGATACGACGCTTAGTTTAGGAGATATTCGCGAAAAACGAAAAAAAGTCGAATTTCGACAATTACCTTAAAATTCAACTCCCTAGCACAGCTTTTGATGGGGAATTCAATAATGAAGTCCGTTTCTCGATACGACGCTTAGTTTAGGAGATATTCGCGAAAAACGAAAAAAAGTCGAATTTCGACAATTACCTTAAAATTCAACTCCCTAGCACAGCTTTTGATGGGGAATTCAATAATGAAGTCCGTTTCTCGATACGACGCTTAGTTTAGGAGATATTCGCGAAAAACGAAAAAAAGTCGAATTTCGACAATTACCTTAAAATTCAACTCCCTAGCACAGCTTTTGATGGGGAATTCAATAATGAAGTCCGTTTCTCGATACGACGCTTAGTTTAGGAGATATTCGCGAAAAACGAAAAAAAGTCGAATTTCGACAATTACCTTAAAATTCAACTCCCTAGCACAGCTTTTGATGGGGAATTCAATAATGAAGTCCGTTTCTCGATACGACGCTTAGTTTAGGAGATATTCGCGAAAAACGAAAAAAAGTCGAATTTCGACAATTACCTTAAAATTCAACTCCCTAGCACAGCTTTTGATGGGGAATTCAATAATGAAGTCCGTTTCTCGATACGACGCTTAGTTTAGGAGATATTCGCGAAAAACGAAAAAAAGTCGAATTTCGACAATTACCTTAAAATTCAACTCCCTAGCACAGCTTTTGATGGGGAATTCAATAATGAAGTCCGTTTCTCGATACGACGCTTAGTTTAGGAGATATTCGCGAAAAACGAAAAAAAGTCGAATTTCGACAATTACCTTAAAATTCAACTCCCTAGCACAGCTTTTGATGGGGAATTCAATAATGAAGTCCGTTTCTCGATACGACGCTTAGTTTAGGAGATATTCGCGAAAAACGAAAAAAAGTCGAATTTCGACAATTACCTTAAAATTCAACTCCCTAGCACAGCTTTTGATGGGGAATTCAATAATGAAGTCCGTTTCTCGATACGACGCTTAGTTTAGGAGATATTCGCGAAAAACGAAAAAAAGTCGAATTTCGACAATTACCTTAAAATTCAACTCCCTAGCACAGCTTTTGATGGGGAATTCAATAATGAAGTCCGTTTCTCGATACGACGCTTAGTTTAGGAGATATTCGCGAAAAACGAAAAAAAGTCGAATTTCGACAATTACCTTAAAATTCAACTCCCTAGCACAGCTTTTGATGGGGAATTCAATAATGAAGTCCGTTTCTCGATACGACGCTTAGTTTAGGAGATATTCGCGAAAAACGAAAAAAAGTCGAATTTCGACAATTACCTTAAAATTCAACTCCCTAGCACAGCTTTTGATGGGGAATTCAATAATGAAGTCCGTTTCTCGATACGACGCTTAGTTTAGGAGATATTCGCGAAAAACGAAAAAAAGTCGAATTTCGACAATTACCTTAAAATTCAACTCCCTAGCACAGCTTTTGATGGGGAATTCAATAATGAAGTCCGTTTCTCGATACGACGCTTAGTTTAGGAGATATTCGCGAAAAACGAAAAAAAGTCGAATTTCGACAATTACCTTAAAATTCAACTCCCTAGCACAGCTTTTGATGGGGAATTCAATAATGAAGTCCGTTTCTCGATACGACGCTTAGTTTAGGAGATATTCGCGAAAAACGAAAAAAAGTCGAATTTCGACAATTACCTTAAAATTCAACTCCCTAGCACAGCTTTTGATGGGGAATTCAATAATGAAGTCCGTTTCTCGATACGACGCTTAGTTTAGGAGATATTCGCGAAAAACGAAAAAAAGTCGAATTTCGACAATTACCTTAAAATTCAACTCCCTAGCACAGCTTTTGATGGGGAATTCAATAATGAAGTCCGTTTCTCGATACGACGCTTAGTTTAGGAGATATTCGCGAAAAACGAAAAAAAGTCGAATTTCGACAATTACCTTAAAATTCAACTCCCTAGCACAGCTTTTGATGGGGAATTCAATAATGAAGTCCGTTTCTCGATACGACGCTTAGTTTAGGAGATATTCGCGAAAAACGAAAAAAAGTCGAATTTCGACAATTACCTTAAAATTCAACTCCCTAGCACAGCTTTTGATGGGGAATTCAATAATGAAGTCCGTTTCTCGATACGACGCTTAGTTTAGGAGATATTCGCGAAAAACGAAAAAAAGTCGAATTTCGACAATTACCTTAAAATTCAACTCCCTAGCACAGCTTTTGATGGGGAATTCAATAATGAAGTCCGTTTCTCGATACGACGCTTAGTTTAGGAGATATTCGCGAAAAACGAAAAAAAGTCGAATTTCGACAATTACCTTAAAATTCAACTCCCTAGCACAGCTTTTGATGGGGAATTCAATAATGAAGTCCGTTTCTCGATACGACGCTTAGTTTAGGAGATATTCGCGAAAAACGAAAAAAAGTCGAATTTCGACAATTACCTTAAAATTCAACTCCCTAGCACAGCTTTTGATGGGGAATTCAATAATGAAGTCCGTTTCTCGATACGACGCTTAGTTTAGGAGATATTCGCGAAAAACGAAAAAAAGTCGAATTTCGACAATTACCTTAAAATTCAACTCCCTAGCACAGCTTTTGATGGGGAATTCAATAATGAAGTCCGTTTCTCGATACGACGCTTAGTTTAGGAGATATTCGCGAAAAACGAAAAAAAGTCGAATTTCGACAATTACCTTAAAATTCAACTCCCTAGCACAGCTTTTGATGGGGAATTCAATAATGAAGTCCGTTTCTCGATACGACGCTTAGTTTAGGAGATATTCGCGAAAAACGAAAAAAAGTCGAATTTCGACAATTACCTTAAAATTCAACTCCCTAGCACAGCTTTTGATGGGGAATTCAATAATGAAGTCCGTTTCTCGATACGACGCTTAGTTTAGGAGATATTCGCGAAAAACGAAAAAAAGTCGAATTTCGACAATTACCTTAAAATTCAACTCCCTAGCACAGCTTTTGATGGGGAATTCAATAATGAAGTCCGTTTCTCGATACGACGCTTAGTTTAGGAGATATTCGCGAAAAACGAAAAAAAGTCGAATTTCGACAATTACCTTAAAATTCAACTCCCTAGCACAGCTTTTGATGGGGAATTCAATAATGAAGTCCGTTTCTCGATACGACGCTTAGTTTAGGAGATATTCGCGAAAAACGAAAAAAAGTCGAATTTCGACAATTACCTTAAAATTCAACTCCCTAGCACAGCTTTTGATGGGGAATTCAATAATGAAGTCCGTTTCTCGATACGACGCTTAGTTTAGGAGATATTCGCGAAAAACGAAAAAAAGTCGAATTTCGACAATTACCTTAAAATTCAACTCCCTAGCACAGCTTTTGATGGGGAATTCAATAATGAAGTCCGTTTCTCGATACGACGCTTAGTTTAGGAGATATTCGCGAAAAACGAAAAAAAGTCGAATTTCGACAATTACCTTAAAATTCAACTCCCTAGCACAGCTTTTGATGGGGAATTCAATAATGAAGTCCGTTTCTCGATACGACGCTTAGTTTAGGAGATATTCGCGAAAAACGAAAAAAAGTCGAATTTCGACAATTACCTTAAAATTCAACTCCCTAGCACAGCTTTTGATGGGGAATTCAATAATGAAGTCCGTTTCTCGATACGACGCTTAGTTTAGGAGATATTCGCGAAAAACGAAAAAAAGTCGAATTTCGACAATTACCTTAAAATTCAACTCCCTAGCACAGCTTTTGATGGGGAATTCAATAATGAAGTCCGTTTCTCGATACGACGCTTAGTTTAGGAGATATTCGCGAAAAACGAAAAAAAGTCGAATTTCGACAATTACCTTAAAATTCAACTCCCTAGCACAGCTTTTGATGGGGAATTCAATAATGAAGTCCGTTTCTCGATACGACGCTTAGTTTAGGAGATATTCGCGAAAAACGAAAAAAAGTCGAATTTCGACAATTACCTTAAAATTCAACTCCCTAGCACAGCTTTTGATGGGGAATTCAATAATGAAGTCCGTTTCTCGATACGACGCTTAGTTTAGGAGATATTCGCGAAAAACGAAAAAAAGTCGAATTTCGACAATTACCTTAAAATTCAACTCCCTAGCACAGCTTTTGATGGGGAATTCAATAATGAAGTCCGTTTCTCGATACGACGCTTAGTTTAGGAGATATTCGCGAAAAACGAAAAAAAGTCGAATTTCGACAATTACCTTAAAATTCAACTCCCTAGCACAGCTTTTGATGGGGAATTCAATAATGAAGTCCGTTTCTCGATACGACGCTTAGTTTAGGAGATATTCGCGAAAAACGAAAAAAAGTCGAATTTCGACAATTACCTTAAAATTCAACTCCCTAGCACAGCTTTTGATGGGGAATTCAATAATGAAGTCCGTTTCTCGATACGACGCTTAGTTTAGGAGATATTCGCGAAAAACGAAAAAAAGTCGAATTTCGACAATTACCTTAAAATTCAACTCCCTAGCACAGCTTTTGATGGGGAATTCAATAATGAAGTCCGTTTCTCGATACGACGCTTAGTTTAGGAGATATTCGCGAAAAACGAAAAAAAGTCGAATTTCGACAATTACCTTAAAATTCAACTCCCTAGCACAGCTTTTGATGGGGAATTCAATAATGAAGTCCGTTTCTCGATACGACGCTTAGTTTAGGAGATATTCGCGAAAAACGAAAAAAAGTCGAATTTCGACAATTACCTTAAAATTCAACTCCCTAGCACAGCTTTTGATGGGGAATTCAATAATGAAGTCCGTTTCTCGATACGACGCTTAGTTTAGGAGATATTCGCGAAAAACGAAAAAAAGTCGAATTTCGACAATTACCTTAAAATTCAACTCCCTAGCACAGCTTTTGATGGGGAATTCAATAATGAAGTCCGTTTCTCGATACGACGCTTAGTTTAGGAGATATTCGCGAAAAACGAAAAAAAGTCGAATTTCGACAATTACCTTAAAATTCAACTCCCTAGCACAGCTTTTGATGGGGAATTCAATAATGAAGTCCGTTTCTCGATACGACGCTTAGTTTAGGAGATATTCGCGAAAAACGAAAAAAAGTCGAATTTCGACAATTACCTTAAAATTCAACTCCCTAGCACAGCTTTTGATGGGGAATTCAATAATGAAGTCCGTTTCTCGATACGACGCTTAGTTTAGGAGATATTCGCGAAAAACGAAAAAAAGTCGAATTTCGACAATTACCTTAAAATTCAACTCCCTAGCACAGCTTTTGATGGGGAATTCAATAATGAAGTCCGTTTCTCGATACGACGCTTAGTTTAGGAGATATTCGCGAAAAACGAAAAAAAGTCGAATTTCGACAATTACCTTAAAATTCAACTCCCTAGCACAGCTTTTGATGGGGAATTCAATAATGAAGTCCGTTTCTCGATACGACGCTTAGTTTAGGAGATATTCGCGAAAAACGAAAAAAAGTCGAATTTCGACAATTACCTTAAAATTCAACTCCCTAGCACAGCTTTTGATGGGGAATTCAATAATGAAGTCCGTTTCTCGATACGACGCTTAGTTTAGGAGATATTCGCGAAAAACGAAAAAAAGTCGAATTTCGACAATTACCTTAAAATTCAACTCCCTAGCACAGCTTTTGATGGGGAATTCAATAATGAAGTCCGTTTCTCGATACGACGCTTAGTTTAGGAGATATTCGCGAAAAACGAAAAAAAGTCGAATTTCGACAATTACCTTAAAATTCAACTCCCTAGCACAGCTTTTGATGGGGAATTCAATAATGAAGTCCGTTTCTCGATACGACGCTTAGTTTAGGAGATATTCGCGAAAAACGAAAAAAAGTCGAATTTCGACAATTACCTTAAAATTCAACTCCCTAGCACAGCTTTTGATGGGGAATTCAATAATGAAGTCCGTTTCTCGATACGACGCTTAGTTTAGGAGATATTCGCGAAAAACGAAAAAAAGTCGAATTTCGACAATTACCTTAAAATTCAACTCCCTAGCACAGCTTTTGATGGGGAATTCAATAATGAAGTCCGTTTCTCGATACGACGCTTAGTTTAGGAGATATTCGCGAAAAACGAAAAAAAGTCGAATTTCGACAATTACCTTAAAATTCAACTCCCTAGCACAGCTTTTGATGGGGAATTCAATAATGAAGTCCGTTTCTCGATACGACGCTTAGTTTAGGAGATATTCGCGAAAAACGAAAAAAAGTCGAATTTCGACAATTACCTTAAAATTCAACTCCCTAGCACAGCTTTTGATGGGGAATTCAATAATGAAGTCCGTTTCTCGATACGACGCTTAGTTTAGGAGATATTCGCGAAAAACGAAAAAAAGTCGAATTTCGACAATTACCTTAAAATTCAACTCCCTAGCACAGCTTTTGATGGGGAATTCAATAATGAAGTCCGTTTCTCGATACGACGCTTAGTTTAGGAGATATTCGCGAAAAACGAAAAAAAGTCGAATTTCGACAATTACCTTAAAATTCAACTCCCTAGCACAGCTTTTGATGGGGAATTCAATAATGAAGTCCGTTTCTCGATACGACGCTTAGTTTAGGAGATATTCGCGAAAAACGAAAAAAAGTCGAATTTCGACAATTACCTTAAAATTCAACTCCCTAGCACAGCTTTTGATGGGGAATTCAATAATGAAGTCCGTTTCTCGATACGACGCTTAGTTTAGGAGATATTCGCGAAAAACGAAAAAAAGTCGAATTTCGACAATTACCTTAAAATTCAACTCCCTAGCACAGCTTTTGATGGGGAATTCAATAATGAAGTCCGTTTCTCGATACGACGCTTAGTTTAGGAGATATTCGCGAAAAACGAAAAAAAGTCGAATTTCGACAATTACCTTAAAATTCAACTCCCTAGCACAGCTTTTGATGGGGAATTCAATAATGAAGTCCGTTTCTCGATACGACGCTTAGTTTAGGAGATATTCGCGAAAAACGAAAAAAAGTCGAATTTCGACAATTACCTTAAAATTCAACTCCCTAGCACAGCTTTTGATGGGGAATTCAATAATGAAGTCCGTTTCTCGATACGACGCTTAGTTTAGGAGATATTCGCGAAAAACGAAAAAAAGTCGAATTTCGACAATTACCTTAAAATTCAACTCCCTAGCACAGCTTTTGATGGGGAATTCAATAATGAAGTCCGTTTCTCGATACGACGCTTAGTTTAGGAGATATTCGCGAAAAACGAAAAAAAGTCGAATTTCGACAATTACCTTAAAATTCAACTCCCTAGCACAGCTTTTGATGGGGAATTCAATAATGAAGTCCGTTTCTCGATACGACGCTTAGTTTAGGAGATATTCGCGAAAAACGAAAAAAAGTCGAATTTCGACAATTACCTTAAAATTCAACTCCCTAGCACAGCTTTTGATGGGGAATTCAATAATGAAGTCCGTTTCTCGATACGACGCTTAGTTTAGGAGATATTCGCGAAAAACGAAAAAAAGTCGAATTTCGACAATTACCTTAAAATTCAACTCCCTAGCACAGCTTTTGATGGGGAATTCAATAATGAAGTCCGTTTCTCGATACGACGCTTAGTTTAGGAGATATTCGCGAAAAACGAAAAAAAGTCGAATTTCGACAATTACCTTAAAATTCAACTCCCTAGCACAGCTTTTGATGGGGAATTCAATAATGAAGTCCGTTTCTCGATACGACGCTTAGTTTAGGAGATATTCGCGAAAAACGAAAAAAAGTCGAATTTCGACAATTACCTTAAAATTCAACTCCCTAGCACAGCTTTTGATGGGGAATTCAATAATGAAGTCCGTTTCTCGATACGACGCTTAGTTTAGGAGATATTCGCGAAAAACGAAAAAAAGTCGAATTTCGACAATTACCTTAAAATTCAACTCCCTAGCACAGCTTTTGATGGGGAATTCAATAATGAAGTCCGTTTCTCGATACGACGCTTAGTTTAGGAGATATTCGCGAAAAACGAAAAAAAGTCGAATTTCGACAATTACCTTAAAATTCAACTCCCTAGCACAGCTTTTGATGGGGAATTCAATAATGAAGTCCGTTTCTCGATACGACGCTTAGTTTAGGAGATATTCGCGAAAAACGAAAAAAAGTCGAATTTCGACAATTACCTTAAAATTCAACTCCCTAGCACAGCTTTTGATGGGGAATTCAATAATGAAGTCCGTTTCTCGATACGACGCTTAGTTTAGGAGATATTCGCGAAAAACGAAAAAAAGTCGAATTTCGACAATTACCTTAAAATTCAACTCCCTAGCACAGCTTTTGATGGGGAATTCAATAATGAAGTCCGTTTCTCGATACGACGCTTAGTTTAGGAGATATTCGCGAAAAACGAAAAAAAGTCGAATTTCGACAATTACCTTAAAATTCAACTCCCTAGCACAGCTTTTGATGGGGAATTCAATAATGAAGTCCGTTTCTCGATACGACGCTTAGTTTAGGAGATATTCGCGAAAAACGAAAAAAAGTCGAATTTCGACAATTACCTTAAAATTCAACTCCCTAGCACAGCTTTTGATGGGGAATTCAATAATGAAGTCCGTTTCTCGATACGACGCTTAGTTTAGGAGATATTCGCGAAAAACGAAAAAAAGTCGAATTTCGACAATTACCTTAAAATTCAACTCCCTAGCACAGCTTTTGATGGGGAATTCAATAATGAAGTCCGTTTCTCGATACGACGCTTAGTTTAGGAGATATTCGCGAAAAACGAAAAAAAGTCGAATTTCGACAATTACCTTAAAATTCAACTCCCTAGCACAGCTTTTGATGGGGAATTCAATAATGAAGTCCGTTTCTCGATACGACGCTTAGTTTAGGAGATATTCGCGAAAAACGAAAAAAAGTCGAATTTCGACAATTACCTTAAAATTCAACTCCCTAGCACAGCTTTTGATGGGGAATTCAATAATGAAGTCCGTTTCTCGATACGACGCTTAGTTTAGGAGATATTCGCGAAAAACGAAAAAAAGTCGAATTTCGACAATTACCTTAAAATTCAACTCCCTAGCACAGCTTTTGATGGGGAATTCAATAATGAAGTCCGTTTCTCGATACGACGCTTAGTTTAGGAGATATTCGCGAAAAACGAAAAAAAGTCGAATTTCGACAATTACCTTAAAATTCAACTCCCTAGCACAGCTTTTGATGGGGAATTCAATAATGAAGTCCGTTTCTCGATACGACGCTTAGTTTAGGAGATATTCGCGAAAAACGAAAAAAAGTCGAATTTCGACAATTACCTTAAAATTCAACTCCCTAGCACAGCTTTTGATGGGGAATTCAATAATGAAGTCCGTTTCTCGATACGACGCTTAGTTTAGGAGATATTCGCGAAAAACGAAAAAAAGTCGAATTTCGACAATTACCTTAAAATTCAACTCCCTAGCACAGCTTTTGATGGGGAATTCAATAATGAAGTCCGTTTCTCGATACGACGCTTAGTTTAGGAGATATTCGCGAAAAACGAAAAAAAGTCGAATTTCGACAATTACCTTAAAATTCAACTCCCTAGCACAGCTTTTGATGGGGAATTCAATAATGAAGTCCGTTTCTCGATACGACGCTTAGTTTAGGAGATATTCGCGAAAAACGAAAAAAAGTCGAATTTCGACAATTACCTTAAAATTCAACTCCCTAGCACAGCTTTTGATGGGGAATTCAATAATGAAGTCCGTTTCTCGATACGACGCTTAGTTTAGGAGATATTCGCGAAAAACGAAAAAAAGTCGAATTTCGACAATTACCTTAAAATTCAACTCCCTAGCACAGCTTTTGATGGGGAATTCAATAATGAAGTCCGTTTCTCGATACGACGCTTAGTTTAGGAGATATTCGCGAAAAACGAAAAAAAGTCGAATTTCGACAATTACCTTAAAATTCAACTCCCTAGCACAGCTTTTGATGGGGAATTCAATAATGAAGTCCGTTTCTCGATACGACGCTTAGTTTAGGAGATATTCGCGAAAAACGAAAAAAAGTCGAATTTCGACAATTACCTTAAAATTCAACTCCCTAGCACAGCTTTTGATGGGGAATTCAATAATGAAGTCCGTTTCTCGATACGACGCTTAGTTTAGGAGATATTCGCGAAAAACGAAAAAAAGTCGAATTTCGACAATTACCTTAAAATTCAACTCCCTAGCACAGCTTTTGATGGGGAATTCAATAATGAAGTCCGTTTCTCGATACGACGCTTAGTTTAGGAGATATTCGCGAAAAACGAAAAAAAGTCGAATTTCGACAATTACCTTAAAATTCAACTCCCTAGCACAGCTTTTGATGGGGAATTCAATAATGAAGTCCGTTTCTCGATACGACGCTTAGTTTAGGAGATATTCGCGAAAAACGAAAAAAAGTCGAATTTCGACAATTACCTTAAAATTCAACTCCCTAGCACAGCTTTTGATGGGGAATTCAATAATGAAGTCCGTTTCTCGATACGACGCTTAGTTTAGGAGATATTCGCGAAAAACGAAAAAAAGTCGAATTTCGACAATTACCTTAAAATTCAACTCCCTAGCACAGCTTTTGATGGGGAATTCAATAATGAAGTCCGTTTCTCGATACGACGCTTAGTTTAGGAGATATTCGCGAAAAACGAAAAAAAGTCGAATTTCGACAATTACCTTAAAATTCAACTCCCTAGCACAGCTTTTGATGGGGAATTCAATAATGAAGTCCGTTTCTCGATACGACGCTTAGTTTAGGAGATATTCGCGAAAAACGAAAAAAAGTCGAATTTCGACAATTACCTTAAAATTCAACTCCCTAGCACAGCTTTTGATGGGGAATTCAATAATGAAGTCCGTTTCTCGATACGACGCTTAGTTTAGGAGATATTCGCGAAAAACGAAAAAAAGTCGAATTTCGACAATTACCTTAAAATTCAACTCCCTAGCACAGCTTTTGATGGGGAATTCAATAATGAAGTCCGTTTCTCGATACGACGCTTAGTTTAGGAGATATTCGCGAAAAACGAAAAAAAGTCGAATTTCGACAATTACCTTAAAATTCAACTCCCTAGCACAGCTTTTGATGGGGAATTCAATAATGAAGTCCGTTTCTCGATACGACGCTTAGTTTAGGAGATATTCGCGAAAAACGAAAAAAAGTCGAATTTCGACAATTACCTTAAAATTCAACTCCCTAGCACAGCTTTTGATGGGGAATTCAATAATGAAGTCCGTTTCTCGATACGACGCTTAGTTTAGGAGATATTCGCGAAAAACGAAAAAAAGTCGAATTTCGACAATTACCTTAAAATTCAACTCCCTAGCACAGCTTTTGATGGGGAATTCAATAATGAAGTCCGTTTCTCGATACGACGCTTAGTTTAGGAGATATTCGCGAAAAACGAAAAAAAGTCGAATTTCGACAATTACCTTAAAATTCAACTCCCTAGCACAGCTTTTGATGGGGAATTCAATAATGAAGTCCGTTTCTCGATACGACGCTTAGTTTAGGAGATATTCGCGAAAAACGAAAAAAAGTCGAATTTCGACAATTACCTTAAAATTCAACTCCCTAGCACAGCTTTTGATGGGGAATTCAATAATGAAGTCCGTTTCTCGATACGACGCTTAGTTTAGGAGATATTCGCGAAAAACGAAAAAAAGTCGAATTTCGACAATTACCTTAAAATTCAACTCCCTAGCACAGCTTTTGATGGGGAATTCAATAATGAAGTCCGTTTCTCGATACGACGCTTAGTTTAGGAGATATTCGCGAAAAACGAAAAAAAGTCGAATTTCGACAATTACCTTAAAATTCAACTCCCTAGCACAGCTTTTGATGGGGAATTCAATAATGAAGTCCGTTTCTCGATACGACGCTTAGTTTAGGAGATATTCGCGAAAAACGAAAAAAAGTCGAATTTCGACAATTACCTTAAAATTCAACTCCCTAGCACAGCTTTTGATGGGGAATTCAATAATGAAGTCCGTTTCTCGATACGACGCTTAGTTTAGGAGATATTCGCGAAAAACGAAAAAAAGTCGAATTTCGACAATTACCTTAAAATTCAACTCCCTAGCACAGCTTTTGATGGGGAATTCAATAATGAAGTCCGTTTCTCGATACGACGCTTAGTTTAGGAGATATTCGCGAAAAACGAAAAAAAGTCGAATTTCGACAATTACCTTAAAATTCAACTCCCTAGCACAGCTTTTGATGGGGAATTCAATAATGAAGTCCGTTTCTCGATACGACGCTTAGTTTAGGAGATATTCGCGAAAAACGAAAAAAAGTCGAATTTCGACAATTACCTTAAAATTCAACTCCCTAGCACAGCTTTTGATGGGGAATTCAATAATGAAGTCCGTTTCTCGATACGACGCTTAGTTTAGGAGATATTCGCGAAAAACGAAAAAAAGTCGAATTTCGACAATTACCTTAAAATTCAACTCCCTAGCACAGCTTTTGATGGGGAATTCAATAATGAAGTCCGTTTCTCGATACGACGCTTAGTTTAGGAGATATTCGCGAAAAACGAAAAAAAGTCGAATTTCGACAATTACCTTAAAATTCAACTCCCTAGCACAGCTTTTGATGGGGAATTCAATAATGAAGTCCGTTTCTCGATACGACGCTTAGTTTAGGAGATATTCGCGAAAAACGAAAAAAAGTCGAATTTCGACAATTACCTTAAAATTCAACTCCCTAGCACAGCTTTTGATGGGGAATTCAATAATGAAGTCCGTTTCTCGATACGACGCTTAGTTTAGGAGATATTCGCGAAAAACGAAAAAAAGTCGAATTTCGACAATTACCTTAAAATTCAACTCCCTAGCACAGCTTTTGATGGGGAATTCAATAATGAAGTCCGTTTCTCGATACGACGCTTAGTTTAGGAGATATTCGCGAAAAACGAAAAAAAGTCGAATTTCGACAATTACCTTAAAATTCAACTCCCTAGCACAGCTTTTGATGGGGAATTCAATAATGAAGTCCGTTTCTCGATACGACGCTTAGTTTAGGAGATATTCGCGAAAAACGAAAAAAAGTCGAATTTCGACAATTACCTTAAAATTCAACTCCCTAGCACAGCTTTTGATGGGGAATTCAATAATGAAGTCCGTTTCTCGATACGACGCTTAGTTTAGGAGATATTCGCGAAAAACGAAAAAAAGTCGAATTTCGACAATTACCTTAAAATTCAACTCCCTAGCACAGCTTTTGATGGGGAATTCAATAATGAAGTCCGTTTCTCGATACGACGCTTAGTTTAGGAGATATTCGCGAAAAACGAAAAAAAGTCGAATTTCGACAATTACCTTAAAATTCAACTCCCTAGCACAGCTTTTGATGGGGAATTCAATAATGAAGTCCGTTTCTCGATACGACGCTTAGTTTAGGAGATATTCGCGAAAAACGAAAAAAAGTCGAATTTCGACAATTACCTTAAAATTCAACTCCCTAGCACAGCTTTTGATGGGGAATTCATAATGAAGTCCGTTTCTCGATACGACGCTTAGTTTAGGAGATATTCGCGAAAAACGAAAAAAAGTCGAATTTCGACAATTACCTTAAAATTCAACTCCCTAGCACAGCTTTTGATGGGGAATTCAATAATGAAGTCCGTTTCTCGATACGACGCTTAGTTTAGGAGATATTCGCGAAAAACGAAAAAAAGTCGAATTTCGACAATTACCTTAAAATTCAACTCCCTAGCACAGCTTTTGATGGGGAATTCAATAATGAAGTCCGTTTCTCGATACGACGCTTAGTTTAGGAGATATTCGCGAAAAACGAAAAAAAGTCGAATTTCGACAATTACCTTAAAATTCAACTCCCTAGCACAGCTTTTGATGGGGAATTCAATAATGAAGTCCGTTTCTCGATACGACGCTTAGTTTAGGAGATATTCG
The DNA here is from genome assembly GCA_031308135.1 of Acheta domesticus. Classification (NCBI taxonomy): domain Eukaryota; kingdom Metazoa; phylum Arthropoda; class Insecta; order Orthoptera; family Gryllidae; genus Acheta; species Acheta domesticus. Next base: position 18,699 of record JAHLJT010003068.1, on the reverse strand, counting down.
CGAAAAACGAAAAAAAGTCGAATTTCGACAATTACCTTAAAATTCAACTCCCTAGCACAGCTTTTGATGGGGAATTCAATAATGAAGTCCGTTTCTCGATACGACGCTTAGTTTAGGAGATATTCGCGAAAAACGAAAAAAAGTCGAATTTCGACAATTACCTTAAAATTCAACTCCCTAGCACAGCTTTTGATGGGGAATTCAATAATGAAGTCCGTTTCTCGATACGACGCTTAGTTTAGGAGATATTCGCGAAAAACGAAAAAAAGTCGAATTTCGACAATTACCTTAAAATTCAACTCCCTAGCACAGCTTTTGATGGGGAATTCAATAATGAAGTCCGTTTCTCGATACGACGCTTAGTTTAGGAGATATTCGCGAAAAACGAAAAAAAGTCGAATTTCGACAATTACCTTAAAATTCAACTCCCTAGCACAGCTTTTGATGGGGAATTCAATAATGAAGTCCGTTTCTCGATACGACGCTTAGTTTAGGAGATATTCGCGAAAAACGAAAAAAAGTCGAATTTCGACAATTACCTTAAAATTCAACTCCCTAGCACAGCTTTTGATGGGGAATTCAATAATGAAGTCCGTTTCTCGATACGACGCTTAGTTTAGGAGATATTCGCGAAAAACGAAAAAAAGTCGAATTTCGACAATTACCTTAAAATTCAACTCCCTAGCACAGCTTTTGATGGGGAATTCAATAATGAAGTCCGTTTCTCGATACGACGCTTAGTTTAGGAGATATTCGCGAAAAACGAAAAAAAGTCGAATTTCGACAATTACCTTAAAATTCAACTCCCTAGCACAGCTTTTGATGGGGAATTCAATAATGAAGTCCGTTTCTCGATACGACGCTTAGTTTAGGAGATATTCGCGAAAAACGAAAAAAAGTCGAATTTCGACAATTACCTTAAAATTCAACTCCCTAGCACAGCTTTTGATGGGGAATTCAATAATGAAGTCCGTTTCTCGATACGACGCTTAGTTTAGGAGATATTCGCGAAAAACGAAAAAAAGTCGAATTTCGACAATTACCTTAAAATTCAACTCCCTAGCACAGCTTTTGATGGGGAATTCAATAATGAAGTCCGTTTCTCGATACGACGCTTAGTTTAGGAGATATTCGCGAAAAACGAAAAAAAGTCGAATTTCGACAATTACCTTAAAATTCAACTCCCTAGCACAGCTTTTGATGGGGAATTCAATAATGAAGTCCGTTTCTCGATACGACGCTTAGTTTAGGAGATATTCGCGAAAAACGAAAAAAAGTCGAATTTCGACAATTACCTTAAAATTCAACTCCCTAGCACAGCTTTTGATGGGGAATTCAATAATGAAGTCCGTTTCTCGATACGACGCTTAGTTTAGGAGATATTCGCGAAAAACGAAAAAAAGTCGAATTTCGACAATTACCTTAAAATTCAACTCCCTAGCACAGCTTTTGATGGGGAATTCAATAATGAAGTCCGTTTCTCGATACGACGCTTAGTTTAGGAGATATTCGCGAAAAACGAAAAAAAGTCGAATTTCGACAATTACCTTAAAATTCAACTCCCTAGCACAGCTTTTGATGGGGAATTCAATAATGAAGTCCGTTTCTCGATACGACGCTTAGTTTAGGAGATATTCGCGAAAAACGAAAAAAAGTCGAATTTCGACAATTACCTTAAAATTCAACTCCCTAGCACAGCTTTTGATGGGGAATTCAATAATGAAGTCCGTTTCTCGATACGACGCTTAGTTTAGGAGATATTCGCGAAAAACGAAAAAAAGTCGAATTTCGACAATTACCTTAAAATTCAACTCCCTAGCACAGCTTTTGATGGGGAATTCAATAATGAAGTCCGTTTCTCGATACGACGCTTAGTTTAGGAGATATTCGCGAAAAACGAAAAAAAGTCGAATTTCGACAATTACCTTAAAATTCAACTCCCTAGCACAGCTTTTGATGGGGAATTCAATAATGAAGTCCGTTTCTCGATACGACGCTTAGTTTAGGAGATATTCGCGAAAAACGAAAAAAAGTCGAATTTCGACAATTACCTTAAAATTCAACTCCCTAGCACAGCTTTTGATGGGGAATTCAATAATGAAGTCCGTTTCTCGATACGACGCTTAGTTTAGGAGATATTCGCGAAAAACGAAAAAAAGTCGAATTTCGACAATTACCTTAAAATTCAACTCCCTAGCACAGCTTTTGATGGGGAATTCAATAATGAAGTCCGTTTCTCGATACGACGCTTAGTTTAGGAGATATTCGCGAAAAACGAAAAAAAGTCGAATTTCGACAATTACCTTAAAATTCAACTCCCTAGCACAGCTTTTGATGGGGAATTCAATAATGAAGTCCGTTTCTCGATACGACGCTTAGTTTAGGAGATATTCGCGAAAAACGAAAAAAAGTCGAATTTCGACAATTACCTTAAAATTCAACTCCCTAGCACAGCTTTTGATGGGGAATTCAATAATGAAGTCCGTTTCTCGATACGACGCTTAGTTTAGGAGATATTCGCGAAAAACGAAAAAAAGTCGAATTTCGACAATTACCTTAAAATTCAACTCCCTAGCACAGCTTTTGATGGGGAATTCAATAATGAAGTCCGTTTCTCGATACGACGCTTAGTTTAGGAGATATTCGCGAAAAACGAAAAAAAGTCGAATTTCGACAATTACCTTAAAATTCAACTCCCTAGCACAGCTTTTGATGGGGAATTCAATAATGAAGTCCGTTTCTCGATACGACGCTTAGTTTAGGAGATATTCGCGAAAAACGAAAAAAAGTCGAATTTCGACAATTACCTTAAAATTCAACTCCCTAGCACAGCTTTTGATGGGGAATTCAATAATGAAGTCCGTTTCTCGATACGACGCTTAGTTTAGGAGATATTCGCGAAAAACGAAAAAAAGTCGAATTTCGACAATTACCTTAAAATTCAACTCCCTAGCACAGCTTTTGATGGGGAATTCAATAATGAAGTCCGTTTCTCGATACGACGCTTAGTTTAGGAGATATTCGCGAAAAACGAAAAAAAGTCGAATTTCGACAATTACCTTAAAATTCAACTCCCTAGCACAGCTTTTGATGGGGAATTCAATAATGAAGTCCGTTTCTCGATACGACGCTTAGTTTAGGAGATATTCGCGAAAAACGAAAAAAAGTCGAATTTCGACAATTACCTTAAAATTCAACTCCCTAGCACAGCTTTTGATGGGGAATTCAATAATGAAGTCCGTTTCTCGATACGACGCTTAGTTTAGGAGATATTCGCGAAAAACGAAAAAAAGTCGAATTTCGACAATTACCTTAAAATTCAACTCCCTAGCACAGCTTTTGATGGGGAATTCAATAATGAAGTCCGTTTCTCGATACGACGCTTAGTTTAGGAGATATTCGCGAAAAACGAAAAAAAGTCGAATTTCGACAATTACCTTAAAATTCAACTCCCTAGCACAGCTTTTGATGGGGAATTCAATAATGAAGTCCGTTTCTCGATACGACGCTTAGTTTAGGAGATATTCGCGAAAAACGAAAAAAAGTCGAATTTCGACAATTACCTTAAAATTCAACTCCCTAGCACAGCTTTTGATGGGGAATTCAATAATGAAGTCCGTTTCTCGATACGACGCTTAGTTTAGGAGATATTCGCGAAAAACGAAAAAAAGTCGAATTTCGACAATTACCTTAAAATTCAACTCCCTAGCACAGCTTTTGATGGGGAATTCAATAATGAAGTCCGTTTCTCGATACGACGCTTAGTTTAGGAGATATTCGCGAAAAACGAAAAAAAGTCGAATTTCGACAATTACCTTAAAATTCAACTCCCTAGCACAGCTTTTGATGGGGAATTCAATAATGAAGTCCGTTTCTCGATACGACGCTTAGTTTAGGAGATATTCGCGAAAAACGAAAAAAAGTCGAATTTCGACAATTACCTTAAAATTCAACTCCCTAGCACAGCTTTTGATGGGGAATTCAATAATGAAGTCCGTTTCTCGATACGACGCTTAGTTTAGGAGATATTCGCGAAAAACGAAAAAAAGTCGAATTTCGACAATTACCTTAAAATTCAACTCCCTAGCACAGCTTTTGATGGGGAATTCAATAATGAAGTCCGTTTCTCGATACGACGCTTAGTTTAGGAGATATTCGCGAAAAACGAAAAAAAGTCGAATTTCGACAATTACCTTAAAATTCAACTCCCTAGCACAGCTTTTGATGGGGAATTCAATAATGAAGTCCGTTTCTCGATACGACGCTTAGTTTAGGAGATATTCGCGAAAAACGAAAAAAAGTCGAATTTCGACAATTACCTTAAAATTCAACTCCCTAGCACAGCTTTTGATGGGGAATTCAATAATGAAGTCCGTTTCTCGATACGACGCTTAGTTTAGGAGATATTCGCGAAAAACGAAAAAAAGTCGAATTTCGACAATTACCTTAAAATTCAACTCCCTAGCACAGCTTTTGATGGGGAATTCAATAATGAAGTCCGTTTCTCGATACGACGCTTAGTTTAGGAGATATTCGCGAAAAACGAAAAAAAGTCGAATTTCGACAATTACCTTAAAATTCAACTCCCTAGCACAGCTTTTGATGGGGAATTCAATAATGAAGTCCGTTTCTCGATACGACGCTTAGTTTAGGAGATATTCGCGAAAAACGAAAAAAAGTCGAATTTCGACAATTACCTTAAAATTCAACTCCCTAGCACAGCTTTTGATGGGGAATTCAATAATGAAGTCCGTTTCTCGATACGACGCTTAGTTTAGGAGATATTCGCGAAAAACGAAAAAAAGTCGAATTTCGACAATTACCTTAAAATTCAACTCCCTAGCACAGCTTTTGATGGGGAATTCAATAATGAAGTCCGTTTCTCGATACGACGCTTAGTTTAGGAGATATTCGCGAAAAACGAAAAAAAGTCGAATTTCGACAATTACCTTAAAATTCAACTCCCTAGCACAGCTTTTGATGGGGAATTCAATAATGAAGTCCGTTTCTCGATACGACGCTTAGTTTAGGAGATATTCGCGAAAAACGAAAAAAAGTCGAATTTCGACAATTACCTTAAAATTCAACTCCCTAGCACAGCTTTTGATGGGGAATTCAATAATGAAGTCCGTTTCTCGATACGACGCTTAGTTTAGGAGATATTCGCGAAAAACGAAAAAAAGTCGAATTTCGACAATTACCTTAAAATTCAACTCCCTAGCACAGCTTTTGATGGGGAATTCAATAATGAAGTCCGTTTCTCGATACGACGCTTAGTTTAGGAGATATTCGCGAAAAACGAAAAAAAGTCGAATTTCGACAATTACCTTAAAATTCAACTCCCTAGCACAGCTTTTGATGGGGAATTCAATAATGAAGTCCGTTTCTCGATACGACGCTTAGTTTAGGAGATATTCGCGAAAAACGAAAAAAAGTCGAATTTCGACAATTACCTTAAAATTCAACTCCCTAGCACAGCTTTTGATGGGGAATTCAATAATGAAGTCCGTTTCTCGATACGACGCTTAGTTTAGGAGATATTCGCGAAAAACGAAAAAAAGTCGAATTTCGACAATTACCTTAAAATTCAACTCCCTAGCACAGCTTTTGATGGGGAATTCAATAATGAAGTCCGTTTCTCGATACGACGCTTAGTTTAGGAGATATTCGCGAAAAACGAAAAAAAGTCGAATTTCGACAATTACCTTAAAATTCAACTCCCTAGCACAGCTTTTGATGGGGAATTCAATAATGAAGTCCGTTTCTCGATACGACGCTTAGTTTAGGAGATATTCGCGAAAAACGAAAAAAAGTCGAATTTCGACAATTACCTTAAAATTCAACTCCCTAGCACAGCTTTTGATGGGGAATTCAATAATGAAGTCCGTTTCTCGATACGACGCTTAGTTTAGGAGATATTCGCGAAAAACGAAAAAAAGTCGAATTTCGACAATTACCTTAAAATTCAACTCCCTAGCACAGCTTTTGATGGGGAATTCAATAATGAAGTCCGTTTCTCGATACGACGCTTAGTTTAGGAGATATTCGCGAAAAACGAAAAAAAGTCGAATTTCGACAATTACCTTAAAATTCAACTCCCTAGCACAGCTTTTGATGGGGAATTCAATAATGAAGTCCGTTTCTCGATACGACGCTTAGTTTAGGAGATATTCGCGAAAAACGAAAAAAAGTCGAATTTCGACAATTACCTTAAAATTCAACTCCCTAGCACAGCTTTTGATGGGGAATTCAATAATGAAGTCCGTTTCTCGATACGACGCTTAGTTTAGGAGATATTCGCGAAAAACGAAAAAAAGTCGAATTTCGACAATTACCTTAAAATTCAACTCCCTAGCACAGCTTTTGATGGGGAATTCAATAATGAAGTCCGTTTCTCGATACGACGCTTAGTTTAGGAGATATTCGCGAAAAACGAAAAAAAGTCGAATTTCGACAATTACCTTAAAATTCAACTCCCTAGCACAGCTTTTGATGGGGAATTCAATAATGAAGTCCGTTTCTCGATACGACGCTTAGTTTAGGAGATATTCGCGAAAAACGAAAAAAAGTCGAATTTCGACAATTACCTTAAAATTCAACTCCCTAGCACAGCTTTTGATGGGGAATTCAATAATGAAGTCCGTTTCTCGATACGACGCTTAGTTTAGGAGATATTCGCGAAAAACGAAAAAAAGTCGAATTTCGACAATTACCTTAAAATTCAACTCCCTAGCACAGCTTTTGATGGGGAATTCAGTAATGAAGTCCGTTTCTCGATACGACGCTTAGTTTAGGAGATATTCGCGAAAAACGAAAAAAAGTCGAATTTCGACAATTACCTTAAAATTCAACTCCCTAGCACAGCTTTTGATGGGGAATTCAATAATGAAGTCCGTTTCTCGATACGACGCTTAGTTTAGGAGATATTCGCGAAAAACGAAAAAAAGTCGAATTTCGACAATTACCTTAAAATTCAACTCCCTAGCACAGCTTTTGATGGGGAATTCAATAATGAAGTCCGTTTCTCGATACGACGCTTAGTTTAGGAGATATTCGCGAAAAACGAAAAAAAGTCGAATTTCGACAATTACCTTAAAATTCAACTCCCTAGCACAGCTTTTGATGGGGAATTCAATAATGAAGTCCGTTTCTCGATACGACGCTTAGTTTAGGAGATATTCGCGAAAAACGAAAAAAAGTCGAATTTCGACAATTACCTTAAAATTCAACTCCCTAGCACAGCTTTTGATGGGGAATTCAATAATGAAGTCCGTTTCTCGATACGACGCTTAGTTTAGGAGATATTCGCGAAAAACGAAAAAAAGTCGAATTTCGACAATTACCTTAAAATTCAACTCCCTAGCACAGCTTTTGATGGGGAATTCAATAATGAAGTCCGTTTCTCGATACGACGCTTAGTTTAGGAGATATTCGCGAAAAACGAAAAAAAGTCGAATTTCGACAATTACCTTAAAATTCAACTCCCTAGCACAGCTTTTGATGGGGAATTCAATAATGAAGTCCGTTTCTCGATACGACGCTTAGTTTAGGAGATATTCGCGAAAAACGAAAAAAAGTCGAATTTCGACAATTACCTTAAAATTCAACTCCCTAGCACAGCTTTTGATGGGGAATTCAATAATGAAGTCCGTTTCTCGATACGACGCTTAGTTTAGGAGATATTCGCGAAAAACGAAAAAAAGTCGAATTTCGACAATTACCTTAAAATTCAACTCCCTAGCACAGCTTTTGATGGGGAATTCAATAATGAAGTCCGTTTCTCGATACGACGCTTAGTTTAGGAGATATTCGCGAAAAACGAAAAAAAGTCGAATTTCGACAATTACCTTAAAATTCAACTCCCTAGCACAGCTTTTGATGGGGAATTCAATAATGAAGTCCGTTTCTCGATACGACGCTTAGTTTAGGAGATATTCGCGAAAAACGAAAAAAAGTCGAATTTCGACAATTACCTTAAAATTCAACTCCCTAGCACAGCTTTTGATGGGGAATTCAATAATGAAGTCCGTTTCTCGATACGACGCTTAGTTTAGGAGATATTCGCGAAAAACGAAAAAAAGTCGAATTTCGACAATTACCTTAAAATTCAACTCCCTAGCACAGCTTTTGATGGGGAATTCAATAATGAAGTCCGTTTCTCGATACGACGCTTAGTTTAGGAGATATTCGCGAAAAACGAAAAAAAGTCGAATTTCGACAATTACCTTAAAATTCAACTCCCTAGCACAGCTTTTGATGGGGAATTCAATAATGAAGTCCGTTTCTCGATACGACGCTTAGTTTAGGAGATATTCGCGAAAAACGAAAAAAAGTCGAATTTCGACAATTACCTTAAAATTCAACTCCCTAGCACAGCTTTTGATGGGGAATTCAATAATGAAGTCCGTTTCTCGATACGACGCTTAGTTTAGGAGATATTCGCGAAAAACGAAAAAAAGTCGAATTTCGACAATTACCTTAAAATTCAACTCCCTAGCACAGCTTTTGATGGGGAATTCAATAATGAAGTCCGTTTCTCGATACGACGCTTAGTTTAGGAGATATTCGCGAAAAACGAAAAAAAGTCGAATTTCGACAATTACCTTAAAATTCAACTCCCTAGCACAGCTTTTGATGGGGAATTCAATAATGAAGTCCGTTTCTCGATACGACGCTTAGTTTAGGAGATATTCGCGAAAAACGAAAAAAAGTCGAATTTCGACAATTACCTTAAAATTCAACTCCCTAGCACAGCTTTTGATGGGGAATTCAATAATGAAGTCCGTTTCTCGATACGACGCTTAGTTTAGGAGATATTCGCGAAAAACGAAAAAAAGTCGAATTTCGACAATTACCTTAAAATTCAACTCCCTAGCACAGCTTTTGATGGGGAATTCAATAATGAAGTCCGTTTCTCGATACGACGCTTAGTTTAGGAGATATTCGCGAAAAACGAAAAAAAGTCGAATTTCGACAATTACCTTAAAATTCAACTCCCTAGCACAGCTTTTGATGGGGAATTCAATAATGAAGTCCGTTTCTCGATACGACGCTTAGTTTAGGAGATATTCGCGAAAAACGAAAAAAGTCGAATTTCGACAATTACCTTAAAATTCAACTCCCTAGCACAGCTTTTGATGGGGAATTCAATAATGAAGTCCGTTTCTCGATACGACGCTTAGTTTAGGAGATATTCGCGAAAAACGAAAAAAAGTCGAATTTCGACAATTACCTTAAAATTCAACTCCCTAGCACAGCTTTTGATGGGGAATTCAATAATGAAGTCCGTTTCTCGATACGACGCTTAGTTTAGGAGATATTCGCGAAAAACGAAAAAAAGTCGAATTTCGACAATTACCTTAAAATTCAACTCCCTAGCACAGCTTTTGATGGGGAATTCAATAATGAAGTCCGTTTCTCGATACGACGCTTAGTTTAGGAGATATTCGCGAAAAACGAAAAAAAGTCGAATTTCGACAATTACCTTAAAATTCAACTCCCTAGCACAGCTTTTGATGGGGAATTCAATAATGAAGTCCGTTTCTCGATACGACGCTTAGTTTAGGAGATATTCGCGAAAAACGAAAAAAAGTCGAATTTCGACAATTACCTTAAAATTCAACTCCCTAGCACAGCTTTTGATGGGGAATTCAATAATGAAGTCCGTTTCTCGATACGACGCTTAGTTTAGGAGATATTCGCGAAAAACGAAAAAAAGTCGAATTTCGACAATTACCTTAAAATTCAACTCCCTAGCACAGCTTTTGATGGGGAATTCAATAATGAAGTCCGTTTCTCGATACGACGCTTAGTTTAGGAGATATTCGCGAAAAACGAAAAAAAGTCGAATTTCGACAATTACCTTAAAATTCAACTCCCTAGCACAGCTTTTGATGGGGAATTCAATAATGAAGTCCGTTTCTCGATACGACGCTTAGTTTAGGAGATATTCGCGAAAAACGAAAAAAAGTCGAATTTCGACAATTACCTTAAAATTCAACTCCCTAGCACAGCTTTTGATGGGGAATTCAATAATGAAGTCCGTTTCTCGATACGACGCTTAGTTTAGGAGATATTCGCGAAAAACGAAAAAAAGTCGAATTTCGACAATTACCTTAAAATTCAACTCCCTAGCACAGCTTTTGATGGGGAATTCAATAATGAAGTCCGTTTCTCGATACGACGCTTAGTTTAGGAGATATTCGCGAAAAACGAAAAAAAGTCGAATTTCGACAATTACCTTAAAATTCAACTCCCTAGCACAGCTTTTGATGGGGAATTCAATAATGAAGTCCGTTTCTCGATACGACGCTTAGTTTAGGAGATATTCGCGAAAAACGAAAAAAAGTCGAATTTCGACAATTACCTTAAAATTCAACTCCCTAGCACAGCTTTTGATGGGGAATTCAATAATGAAGTCCGTTTCTCGATACGACGCTTAGTTTAGGAGATATTCGCGAAAAACGAAAAAAAGTCGAATTTCGACAATTACCTTAAAATTCAACTCCCTAGCACAGCTTTTGATGGGGAATTCAATAATGAAGTCCGTTTCTCGATACGACGCTTAGTTTAGGAGATATTCGCGAAAAACGAAAAAAAGTCGAATTTCGACAATTACCTTAAAATTCAACTCCCTAGCACAGCTTTTGATGGGGAATTCAATAATGAAGTCCGTTTCTCGATACGACGCTTAGTTTAGGAGATATTCGCGAAAAACGAAAAAAAGTCGAATTTCGACAATTACCTTAAAATTCAACTCCCTAGCACAGCTTTTGATGGGGAATTCAATAATGAAGTCCGTTTCTCGATACGACGCTTAGTTTAGGAGATATTCGCGAAAAACGAAAAAAAGTCGAATTTCGACAATTACCTTAAAATTCAACTCCCTAGCACAGCTTTTGATGGGGAATTCAATAATGAAGTCCGTTTCTCGATACGACGCTTAGTTTAGGAGATATTCGCGAAAAACGAAAAAAAGTCGAATTTCGACAATTACCTTAAAATTCAACTCCCTAGCACAGCTTTTGATGGGGAATTCAATAATGAAGTCCGTTTCTCGATACGACGCTTAGTTTAGGAGATATTCGCGAAAAACGAAAAAAAGTCGAATTTCGACAATTACCTTAAAATTCAACTCCCTAGCACAGCTTTTGATGGGGAATTCAATAATGAAGTCCGTTTCTCGATACGACGCTTAGTTTAGGAGATATTCGCGAAAAACGAAAAAAAGTCGAATTTCGACAATTACCTTAAAATTCAACTCCCTAGCACAGCTTTTGATGGGGAATTCAATAATGAAGTCCGTTTCTCGATACGACGCTTAGTTTAGGAGATATTCGCGAAAAACGAAAAAAAGTCGAATTTCGACAATTACCTTAAAATTCAACTCCCTAGCACAGCTTTTGATGGGGAATTCAATAATGAAGTCCGTTTCTCGATACGACGCTTAGTTTAGGAGATATTCGCGAAAAACGAAAAAAAGTCGAATTTCGACAATTACCTTAAAATTCAACTCCCTAGCACAGCTTTTGATGGGGAATTCAATAATGAAGTCCGTTTCTCGATACGACGCTTAGTTTAGGAGATATTCGCGAAAAACGAAAAAAAGTCGAATTTCGACAATTACCTTAAAATTCAACTCCCTAGCACAGCTTTTGATGGGGAATTCAATAATGAAGTCCGTTTCTCGATACGACGCTTAGTTTAGGAGATATTCGCGAAAAACGAAAAAAAGTCGAATTTCGACAATTACCTTAAAATTCAACTCCCTAGCACAGCTTTTGATGGGGAATTCAATAATGAAGTCCGTTTCTCGATACGACGCTTAGTTTAGGAGATATTCGCGAAAAACGAAAAAAAGTCGAATTTCGACAATTACCTTAAAATTCAACTCCCTAGCACAGCTTTTGATGGGGAATTCAATAATGAAGTCCGTTTCTCGATACGACGCTTAGTTTAGGAGATATTCGCGAAAAACGAAAAAAAGTCGAATTTCGACAATTACCTTAAAATTCAACTCCCTAGCACAGCTTTTGATGGGGAATTCAATAATGAAGTCCGTTTCTCGATACGACGCTTAGTTTAGGAGATATTCGCGAAAAACGAAAAAAAGTCGAATTTCGACAATTACCTTAAAATTCAACTCCCTAGCACAGCTTTTGATGGGGAATTCAATAATGAAGTCCGTTTCTCGATACGACGCTTAGTTTAGGAGATATTCGCGAAAAACGAAAAAAAGTCGAATTTCGACAATTACCTTAAAATTCAACTCCCTAGCACAGCTTTTGATGGGGAATTCAATAATGAAGTCCGTTTCTCGATACGACGCTTAGTTTAGGAGATATTCGCGAAAAACGAAAAAAAGTCGAATTTCGACAATTACCTTAAAATTCAACTCCCTAGCACAGCTTTTGATGGGGAATTCAATAATGAAGTCCGTTTCTCGATACGACGCTTAGTTTAGGAGATATTCGCGAAAAACGAAAAAAGTCGAATTTCGACAATTACCTTAAAATTCAACTCCCTAGCACAGCTTTTGATGGGGAATTCAATAATGAAGTCCGTTTCTCGATACGACGCTTAGTTTAGGAGATATTCGCGAAAAACGAAAAAAAGTCGAATTTCGACAATTACCTTAAAATTCAACTCCCTAGCACAGCTTTTGATGGGGAATTCAATAATGAAGTCCGTTTCTCGATACGACGCTTAGTTTAGGAGATATTCGCGAAAAACGAAAAAAAGTCGAATTTCGACAATTACCTTAAAATTCAACTCCCTAGCACAGCTTTTGATGGGGAATTCAATAATGAAGTCCGTTTCTCGATACGACGCTTAGTTTAGGAGATATTCGCGAAAAACGAAAAAAAGTCGAATTTCGACAATTACCTTAAAATTCAACTCCCTAGCACAGCTTTTGATGGGGAATTCAATAATGAAGTCCGTTTCTCGATACGACGCTTAGTTTAGGAGATATTCGCGAAAAACGAAAAAAAGTCGAATTTCGACAATTACCTTAAAATTCAACTCCCTAGCACAGCTTTTGATGGGGAATTCAATAATGAAGTCCGTTTCTCGATACGACGCTTAGTTTAGGAGATATTCGCGAAAAACGAAAAAAAGTCGAATTTCGACAATTACCTTAAAATTCAACTCCCTAGCACAGCTTTTGATGGGGAATTCAATAATGAAGTCCGTTTCTCGATACGACGCTTAGTTTAGGAGATATTCGCGAAAAACGAAAAAAAGTCGAATTTCGACAATTACCTTAAAATTCAACTCCCTAGCACAGCTTTTGATGGGGAATTCAATAATGAAGTCCGTTTCTCGATACGACGCTTAGTTTAGGAGATATTCGCGAAAAACGAAAAAAAGTCGAATTTCGACAATTACCTTAAAATTCAACTCCCTAGCACAGCTTTTGATGGGGAATTCAATAATGAAGTCCGTTTCTCGATACGACGCTTAGTTTAGGAGATATTCGCGAAAAACGAAAAAAAGTCGAATTTCGACAATTACCTTAAAATTCAACTCCCTAGCACAGCTTTTGATGGGGAATTCAATAATGAAGTCCGTTTCTCGATACGACGCTTAGTTTAGGAGATATTCGCGAAAAACGAAAAAAAGTCGAATTTCGACAATTACCTTAAAATTCAACTCCCTAGCACAGCTTTTGATGGGGAATTCAATAATGAAGTCCGTTTCTCGATACGACGCTTAGTTTAGGAGATATTCGCGAAAAACGAAAAAAAGTCGAATTTCGACAATTACCTTAAAATTCAACTCCCTAGCACAGCTTTTGATGGGGAATTCAATAATGAAGTCCGTTTCTCGATACGACGCTTAGTTTAGGAGATATTCGCGAAAAACGAAAAAAAGTCGAATTTCGACAATTACCTTAAAATTCAACTCCCTAGCACAGCTTTTGATGGGGAATTCAATAATGAAGTCCGTTTCTCGATACGACGCTTAGTTTAGGAGATATTCGCGAAAAACGAAAAAAAGTCGAATTTCGACAATTACCTTAAAATTCAACTCCCTAGCACAGCTTTTGATGGGGAATTCAATAATGAAGTCCGTTTCTCGATACGACGCTTAGTTTAGGAGATATTCGCGAAAAACGAAAAAAAGTCGAATTTCGACAATTACCTTAAAATTCAACTCCCTAGCACAGCTTTTGATGGGGAATTCAATAATGAAGTCCGTTTCTCGATACGACGCTTAGTTTAGGAGATATTCGCGAAAAAGAAAAAAAGTCGAATTTCGACAATTACCTTAAAATTCAACTCCCTAGCACAGCTTTTGATGGGGAATTCAATAATGAAGTCCGTTTCTCGATACGACGCTTAGTTTAGGAGATATTCGCGAAAAACGAAAAAAAGTCGAATTTCGACAATTACCTTAAATTCAACTCCCTAGCACAGCTTTTGATGGGGAATTCAATAATGAAGTCCGTTTCTCGATACGACGCTTAGTTTAGGAGATATTCGCGAAAAACGAAAAAAAGTCGAATTTCGACAATTACCTTAAAATTCAACTCCCTAGCACAGCTTTTGATGGGGAATTCAATAATGAAGTCCGTTTCTCGATACGACGCTTAGTTTAGGAGATATTCGCGAAAAACGAAAAAAGTCGAATTTCGACAATTACCTTAAATTCAACTCCCTAGCACAGCTTTTGATGGGAATTCAATAATGAAGTCCGTTTCTCGATACGACGCTTAGTTTAGGAGATATTCGCGAAAAACGAAAAAAAGTCGAATTTCGACAATTACCTTAAAATTCAACTCCCTAGCACAGCTTTTGATGGGGAATACATAATGAAGTCCGTTTCTCGATACGACGCTTAGTTTAGGAGATATTCGCGAAAAACGAAAAAAAGTCGAATTTCGACAATTACCTTAAAATTCAACTCCCTAGCACAGCTTTTGATGGGGAATTCAATAATGAAGTCCGTTTCTCGATACGACGCTTAGTTTAGGAGATATTCGCGAAAAACGAAAAAAAGTCGAATTTCGACAATACCTTAAATTCAACTCCCTAGCACAGCTTTTGATGGGGAATTCAATAATGAAGTCCGTTTCTCGATACGACGCTTAGTTTAGGAGATATTCGCGAAAAACGAAAAAAAGTCGAATTTCGACAATTACCTTAAAATTCAACTCCCTAGCACAGCTTTTGATGGGGAATTCAATAATGAAGTCCGTTTCTCGATACGACGCTTAGTTTAGGAGATATTCGCGAAAAACGAAAAAAAGTCGAATTTCGACAATTACCTTAAAATTCAACTCCCTAGCACAGCTTTTGATGGGGAATTCAATAATGAAGTCCGTTTCTCGATACGACGCTTAGTTTAGGAGATATTCGCGAAAAACGAAAAAAGTCGAATTTCGACAATTACCTTAAAATTCAACTCCCTAGCACAGCTTTTGATGGGGAATTCAATAATGAAGTCCGTTTCTCGATACGACGCTTAGTTTAGGAGATATTCGCGAAAAACGAAAAAAAGTCGAATTTCGACAATTACCTTAAAATTCAACTCCTAGCACAGCTTTTGATGGGGAATTCAATAATGAAGTCCGTTTCTCGATACGACGCTTAGTTTAGGAGATATTCGCGAAAAACGAAAAAAAGTCGAATTTTCGACAATTACCTTAAAATTCAACCCCCTAGCACAGCTTTTGATGGGGAATTCAATAATGAAGTCCGTTTCTCGATACGACGCTTAGTTTAGGAGATATTCGCGAAAAACGAAAAAAAGTCGAATTTCGACAATTACCTTAAAATTCAACTCCCTAGCACAGCTTTTGATGGGGAATTCAATAATGAAGTCCGTTTCTCGATACGACGCTTAGTTTAGGAGATATTCGCGAAAAACGAAAAAAAGTCGAATTTCGACAATTACCTTAAAATTCAACTCCCTAGCACAGCTTTTGATGGGGAATTCAATAATGAAGTCCGTTTCTCGATACGACGCTTAGTTTAGGAGATATTCGCGAAAAACGAAAAAAAGTCGAATTTCGACAATTACCTTAAAATTCAACTCCCTAGCACAGCTTTTGATGGGGAATTCATAATGAAGTCCGTTTCTCGATACGACGCTTAGTTTAGGAGATATTCGCGAAAAAACGAAAAAAAGTCGAATTTCGACAATTACCTTAAATTCAACTCCCTAGCACAGCTTTTGATGGGGAATTCAATAATGAAGTCGTTTCTCGATACGACGCTTAGTTTAGGAGATATTCGCGAAAAACGAAAAAAAGTCGAATTTCGACAATTACCTTAAAATTCAACTCCCTAGCACAGCTTTTGATGGGGAATTCAATAATGAAGTCCGTTTCTCGATACGACGCTTAGTTTAGGAGATATTCGCGAAAAACGAAAAAAGTCGAATTTCGACAATTACCTTAAAATTCAACTCCCTAGCACAGCTTTTGATGGGAATTCAATAATGAAGTCCGTTTCTCGATACGACGCTTAGTTTAGGAGATATTCGCGAAAACGAAAAAAAAACGTTGTCGAAATTGACAAAAATTCAATCTGAAGTTAATATTTAGATGGGGAAATTACAAAGAAAGAATATAGTTTTATTTGATACGAAGAAGGGATAAGTTGAATTTAGGAGATATTCGCGAAAAAAAAAAAAAAGTCGAATTTCGACAATTACCTTAAATTCAACTCCCTAGCACAGCTTTTGATGGGGAATTCAATAATGAAGTCCGTTTCTCGATACGACGCTTAGTTTAGGAGATATTCGCGAAAAAAACGAAAAAGTCGAATTTCGACAATTACCTTAAAATTCAACTCCCTAGCACAGCTTTTGATGGGGAATTCAATAATGAAGTCCGTTTCTCGATACGACGCTTAGTTTAGGAGATATTCGCGAAAACAAAAAAGTCGAATTTCGACAATTACCTTAAATTCAACTCCCTAGCACAGCTTTTGATGGGGAATTCAATAATGAAGTCCGTTTCTCGATACGACGCTTAGTTTAGGAGATATTCGCGAAAAACGAAAAAAAAGTCGAATTTCGACAATTACCTTAAAATTCAACTCCCTAGCACAGCTTTTGATGGGGAATTCAATAATGAAGTCCGTTTCTCGATACGACGCTTAGTTAGGAGATATTCGCGAAAAACGAAAAAAAGTCGAATTTCGACAATTACCTTAAAATTCAACTCCCTAGCACAGCTTTTGATGGGGAATTCAATAATGAAGTCCGTTTCTCGATACGACGCTTAGTTTAGGAGATATTCGCGAAAAACAAAAAAAGTCGAATTTCGACAATTACCTTAAAATTCAACTCCCTAGCACAGCTTTTGATGGGGAATTCAATAATGAAGTCCGTTTCTCGATACGACGCTTAGTTTAGGAGATATTCGCGAAAACGAAAAAAGTCGAATTTTCGACAATTACCTTAAAATTCAACTCCCTAGCACAGCTTTTGATGGGGAATTCATAATGAAGTCCGTTTCTCGATACGACGCTTAGTTTAGGAGATATTCGCGAAAAACGAAAAAAAAGTCGAATTTCGACAATTACCTTAAATTCAACTCCTAGCACAGCTTTTGATGGGGATTCATAATGAAGTCCGTTTTCTCGATACGACGCTTAGTTTAGGAGATATTCGCGAAAAACGAAAAAAGTCGAATTTCGACAATTACCTTAAAATTCAACTCCCTAGCACAGCTTTTGATGGGGAATTCAATAATGAAGTCCGTTTCTCGATACGACGCTTAGTTTAGGAGATATTCGCGAAAAACGAAAAAAAAGTCGAATTTCGACAATTACCTTAAAATTCAACTCCCTAGCACAGCTTTTGATGGGAATTCAATAATGAAGTCCGTTTCTCGATACGACGCTTAGTTTAGGAGATATTCGCGAAAAACGAAAAAAAAGTCGAATTTCGACAATTACCTTAAAATTCAACTCCCTAGCACAGCTTTTGATGGGGAATTCAATAATGAAGTCCGTTTCTCGATACGACGCTTAGTTTAGGAGATATTCGCGAAAAACGAAAAAAGTCGAATTTCGACAATTACCTTAAAATTCAACTCCCTAGCACAGCTTTTGATGGGGAATTCAATAATGAAGTCCGTTTCTCGATACGACGCTTAGTTTAGGAGATATTCGCGAAAAAACGAAAAAAAGTCGAATTTCGACAATTACCTTAAAATTCAACTCCTAGCACAGCTTTTGATGGGGAATTCAATAATGAAGTCCGTTTCTCGATACGACGCTTAGTTTAGGAGATATTCGCGAAAAACGAAAAAAAGTCGAATTTCGACAATTACCTTAAAATTCAACTCCCTAGCACAGCTTTTGATGGGAATTCAATAATGAAGTCCGTTTCTCGATACGACGCTTAGTTTAGGAGATATTCGCGAAAAAACGAAAAAGTCGAATTTCGACAATTACCTTAAAATTCAACTCCCTAGCACAGCTTTTGATGGGGAATTCAATAATGAAGTCCGTTTTTCGATACGACGCTTAGTTTAGGAGATATTCGCGAAAAACGAAAAAAGTTCGAATTTCGACAATTACCTTAAAATTCAACTCCCTAGCACAGCTTTTGATGGGGAATTCAATAATGAAGTCCGTTTCTCGATACGACGCTTAGTTTAGGAGATATTCGCGAAAAACGAAAAAGTCGAATTTCGACAATTACCTTAAATTCACTCCCCTAGCACAGCTTTTGATGGGA
>JAHLJT010003067.1:0-77871 GCA_031308135.1 Acheta domesticus | reverse complement strand
GTTTCATTCCTACAAAATTGTTAATGATTGATATAAAGTAGAATTAATGGAAGTAAATTTTAAAAAATTGAAATCAGAGTATTTCTTAAATTTTATTTGTCTCCATTTCATTATTACAATAATATATTTTATCTCAACATTCAACAGTGAAAACTAAGGAAGAAAAGTTAAAACACTATTTATTTTTTTACCAAGTAAATTGTTTTCACAGTAGTTGCAAACAAGTGTTTTTACAGTTAAGTTTTTTGTGAAATCTTCATCTACACTGCCCCTGATCAGATGTACAATTTGTTTTCACAATATACCCCATTCTTCTCTCTATACACAACCATAATTTTCTCAGAATACTCCACTGTATTTTTCCAATTTGTCCAAAGTTGACACCTTAAAAAATTAAATAATGTATTCATAACACTTTATTGAATTTAAGATATTGAACCTCATTTTTCTTGTGTTAAATGTGTCAATGAATTTAGATGTAATTAAGATACGTGTTTAAAAGCCTGCTTCCAAGATTTCTGGCCTTTTCCATTCTGTAGCAAGATTTTCTAAGGACATTCTTATTGAAGAATCACTTTGAGATCACATATTTTCAGTTGAAACTGCATTAGGAGTATGCCTTGTAACAGTCTGCCCTTCAGTTCACTGCAATTTATCAACTATACCCTATTGTTAGTTACTTTTAACACTTGAAAAAAAATATGTGATAACTGCTTAAATCATTTTAATAAAATATATGAAGGTGTATATGAAAAGATGAAAATTAAAATGCAAGAATAATAATATACAGCATTTACCATGTATCTGACAATAAATATTTTTAAAATGTTCACATTTTGCACAGAACATTAGCAGTATTGGTCTTATTTTACTTGTGATATCTACATTATAGATCTGCCCATGGGCTTTCTGGCCTGGCTTCATAAATCTTTGGTCTCATTGTGTACTACATACACTCCTTTCTTTGGGTCAGCCATGACTGTAAAATATCAAAAAATTTTAATAAATATAATGTATACTAATATATAAAGACAGAACTGCACTGACTTACAGCGCGATAATCTCTGAATCTACTGAACCAATACTGATGAAACTTTTGTAGTAGCTTCCTTTAAAGCTCTGGAGTAACATAGGCTATGATTTCCAATCGCAAACCTTACTATTTTCACAAAATAATTAATTTTCCGAACATTTTTCGCCTCGCTTTACATCACAGATTCAATAGGGGATCAATGTCAATAGTTTAGATGCGCGCCACCAGAGGATGAGGTCTGAGATCTTCTACTGTTTTCATCAATGTCCAGAAACAAGGCCGTCTAGAAGAGTATATTATATATTCTAGATTGTCTTGCCAGAATTATTACGAAATTCATTGGGGTTTGAACATGTGCTATGTAAAGTCCGTGAGTGTTCGTTGGTGATTTGTTTGTTTTCAACGTTGGTGGAACATTTGAACGAAATCCCTTAAAGTAGTAAAGAACGTCAAATAGAAACATTGTCCTTAGTCCGTTTGGTACACAAATTGTGGCAAGAAACATGTGAGTTTTAACGTATTTAGAGAGTTAAAAATACAAAAATATACACAACAAAATATACATGTAATGTACAATGTACAATATTAGATACTAGTATATATCTAAACAACCTCTTCTTTACAGAATTTGTGAAAATTGAAATTGTTTGGAACAACTGCCGAAACGAAAGTTACAGTTGTCGAAAACAGAATGCAAGTGCTAGAAGTAGGGGCAGCCTATTAAAATTCGGAATGGGCTACTACAGAGGCAAGAGTGACTTGCAAAAGAACACGCACCATTGAAACCAATACAGTAAAGAAGAAAGCCAAATGTGAATAATTCTCTAGGAAGCAGAGCAGCTTTTCGTTATGACTCTCGATTTGACTATTTACTCTATATCTCATGTTCAAATTGGTAAAAGGAAAATATTTGTTGTTTTGGTCAACTCTGTTGAACATTTTTCTTCAATATTGGGCAGTGGTATGTAATTAAGTAATGGTCCTTTACATATTAAGACTAATCTTGCTGTTGTTTCGCATGTCAGGTGCTCCCAGTGAATTAATTCATATATATTTTCTATAAACTGGCAAAAATTAATTTATCTAAAATATTTATGTCTAATTCTAATAACAAAATTCTGACAATTCAAACAAAACTCCTGGTTTCTATAATTCACATTTCAAAATCCATAGTATCCTCGCACTTCAAATCAAGTAATGAAGCTATAGAGTTTTGTTAGGTTACATTGTCAATATTTATGTATACATAATGTACAGGTTCGTGGATCACCTTTCAGCATAGGTATTTTCATTATTATTATATTACGATCATCAAATACTTACGGCATCTATATCTAAATTGTCCGGATCTGTCTACTAGCGTACCCAAGCGAGAACTCTCGGATGTTTCGTCTATTCTGCTTAAAACAAGGTCACGAGTTGGCAGCAGATAAATTTTTAATCTTTCCTTTATAAATACTATAGAAGCAAAAAATATAAAAATGAGTTACAATTTGGCAATTTATTGAAAGTGTTGGTATAATTTAGAAAACTCCCCGTCCTTGGCTCGACATGCCTGCTACGGGCTTTAGACTGACCGGCGGTGACACAGCCTCTCGGCCACGGGTGTTCGAGTGGGTTAGCACGAGGACATCCTTTTACCGTATACACCGCTCTTCTTAACCTTAGGATAGGCTTTCTCATCGTCACACAGCATCGATACTGAGACATTTGTGAGGAAAGCGGACAGCTCTAATTTACCCGGCCCGGGAATCGAGCTCGGGGTTGTTTCATTGAAAGCGAGCACGCTAACCAATAAGCCACCGAGTGGGCGGGCAGTATAAAATTGTACAAAAGAATACATGTGAGTCTACAATTTGTACAAGTATTTTACGAGTGTTTTGTATTAACAGTTTAGATTGTTTATTGTTTTATTTATAAAGTAAGGAATTGTTGGGATCTGAAACTCCCAATTAGAAAAAATGTAAACTTTCTTGGAAAGTGAACGAGGCACACCGGAAAATTTCACAAATAGGGGGAAAAGACATAACAATGGCTAGCTTGGAGGGGCAGATATACCAATGGGAGAGAACAGGCCCCACCTGCACGGCGTGAATAAATGAATACCTCTTCCATGGCTAAAAATTTACTGTAATAAATGCCTGGGCAACGCCGGTGTATTCAGCTAGTAGTTATATAATTACATTAATACTAACAAAAGTATGGCATAGTTTAATGTATACTATAATATAGGGATTTACATAGTAAATACTGTCCCACATTAAAATACTAAATATAATTTCAATGGGAGTGTTTGAAGTACAAAGTATGTAATCAGTAATTGTATGTTTCAAAAGCAATGTAAATCTCATATGAGTTTATGTGAATATGAATTGCTAGAGCAAAGTACCTTGTCATACATTGTTTGAAGCAATTCTCTTTAACAGATATCTTTGTTATTATTTTTACTATGGTCTAGACCGTGTATTGGGCCGCACTAGATTCGCAATATGGCGGCTAAAAGGATTTCCTGTCGGAATAGCCAACTTATGAAACAATCATTCCGATCAACTCTCTCGCTTTTGTTTCCTTTGTTGTCATTCACTTCTCGCGCGGTTTAAGTGTTCACAGTACAATAATGTTGTCTCGTTTTTGGTAAAATGAACAAGATTTTCATCTAGAAACGAATATTAACTCGGTGAACAATTAAACTAAATAAGAGTTATCATTATCGGCAAGTGCAAGCGTGGGTGATGTTAAAGTGCGCTAAGAGCAAATGAAAAACATACATTTAAAAGTTATCTGTGGTCTTGTGCTAAAAGTTATCTGCTGACTTGTGTTAATAATGATTTTGAGATGGTAGTGTTATCAATTTGTTCATGATTTACCTGTCAGTTAATATTTATGTTGAAAAAAATAAATACCACAATTATTTAAGATTATTAATTTACATATACATGGTAATTTTTGTGACCTAATTAATTGTTTCTAACAGTTCAATGATATTAATATTAATGCAATGCATCATTTTATTTAGCTGCTTAATTAAATTATCTTTCAAAAGTTAGTGATGATTTAAAAACTAACAAATTCATTCAGTAGTCTTCAGTAAGTTGCCTGTTCTAACCAGTGACAGACTTATACCTATTTCTTCTCTATTAAAACGGGGTGTGGTACATGTTACAGGGACATGTACCACACTGTTTATGGTAATAACAGGGGAATATGGAACTTTTGATTTTTTTAAAGTTATTTATTGAAACAGGAATGTAGTATACTGACAATATAAATGGCACAGTAAATAGTGAATAAAGTTGCACAATGATATTGCACTCTTGTATTATCAGTTATTGTGACTACAATACCATAAACTACTCCCTGATTATGCAGTCATTTCAGTCATATCACACCCACCTGTTGTTGAAAAAACAAAATTGGATTTATTACTATTAATGCATAACTAATGATAATTAGTAGTTATAGACAATAAATACAGCAATAACTATTTTATTATGGAAAATTATATCTGTCAGTTTTGTAAGATAATATTTAGGAAAAAAATTATTATCTTGCCTGTAATAATATTTTCCATTTGTGGTATAAGATTACTGTGATTGACAAGTGATTGACTTGAGATTACAATTGTGATTCCTTTGGGTAACAGTACCCCTTCTTCCACTGTTTACTTCTACAATCCACAAAATAAATTTACAATTCCCGTTTGAAGAGAACTTTGAATTCACTTTAACCTAAAAGACAAAATACTAAGATAAGACCCAGATGTAGGTAGGCTATCCATTATTTTTCAATGATTAATAAATTGGGCTTAGAAAAATTAATAATAAATATAATAAAATTAATTTTACAAAAAATACAAAATCGAAAAAACTAACCTTTACCACTAAAAACTATCCCGACTAACTCCAATATTATTAGTGATGAAAACAATAGAAAAATAATAAATAAAAATAAAAACGCGTAGAACTAAATTAATACATCTGACGAAATCACTAAATGCAGATTTATGAAAAATAGCAAACCTCAATATGTGAATCGCTAGCAACAATAGTAAACTGACAGAGCACAATCCACATGAATGGCTTGAATGTTGGCGGAATCTACGGAAGTAGTAATTTTTTCATTGCAAACTTAAATTTTAAAAAATGTCCCTACCCCGTAAACGTAATACATATAGGATAATTGTGTGAAGGTTGGCAACGGCATATGCCAACACAAACGAAACGAAAGTACCCTAAATCGAGTATGAATACATGTTCTCATTCGACAGTGGCATTTTTTAAAAGTTGTCACGTTAGCTGGTCTTTTTAGCTGGCCACAACTATACTGATATTATTATTACTACTAATAAGGCTGACAAAAGTTATTCTCCTGGATAATTTACATCATCTTTTCCTCTATAAACAATATACTTACTTCGAACAAAATTCTTTTAGGAATTCTGAACAAAGAAGTTTAAGATCCTTGGAAAAAGAATGTATCATAATTGCCTCTGATATTCTCCCAAATTTCTTTTTCTGAAAGAACTTTCTACAAGAGTGTTTCCTATTATTTCTTCTTTGCAAACTACACCCAATACAAAGTACAAAAATGTACACTCATATGTTGAATGAGTTTTTTTATAGATGAATCTTACAATTGCTTTCTTCACAGCCATCTAAGTGATCTGATTGAGTACTGACTTCACAATACTGAAAGAATATTGTGAAGTCGATATGAACTGCATTTTAGAGATTCACATACATTTGTAATATGAATTTTTTCACATATGGCTTTATTATTAGACCAAACACCATGAATTAAAATATGTTCAATCACCGTGTGTGCTACAATTCCCAATTTATAGATATAACCAAAAATATACAAAATACCTGCATGTGGTAATGCACAAATAATCTATTCTATAGTACAAAAATTTAAGATTTGTTTGTTATGTTTAATAAACATCTTACCTGAAATAAATATGCCACTTCACATGTACGTTCGGAATTCGTTTTCATAATCCATTTTCGTTCTAATTCGCTTTGAAATTCTCATATAGAGCAATACATTGTATCTTGCTGCACTATTTAATATTCATTGTTTAACTTTAACACGATTTGCATGCGTCATTTTTACACACTTACGTGCATTGTTTCCACTGTCTCGTTTAAAAATTCAAAAACAAATAATGCGATGAGAATATCAAATCAAAACGACAAATTCAATTTAAAAATTGTAAATATGCTTCTACGCCAGCTTCTACGCGTGCAAGAGTGCAGTTTTGAACATGTTGGTAGAAAATAAAACAAATGAAAAGATGCCAACCCCAGCTAAACAAAGTCTCTTTCGGCGTGTATGTGCCATAGAGGGTATGTGCCAACACATGCCAACACATAGAGGGTATGTGCCTCTATGGTATGTGCCAACACATGGGGAGTTTCGTTGACGGTTGACTGCTCTGAAATGGACCTGTACTAAACTTAAAGTGTAACGAAAAGTCCCTAAGACAATGCCGTTAGTATAACGGGTGATATTCATGAAGTTGGTATGATCCACTTTCTCTGGGACCATTTGAGCCTGAAAACGGCTATACGTAGAGAGGCAAACGGCCTTGTTTTAGCGCTCCTTACGTGATATTCGTGAAATATGGCCGCCATGTTTTAAGGTGTCATGGCGTGATTATCATCATGGTACTGTATTAGCCCTGTCTTCAGTTTGTTATTCCTATATGTAGTGAATTAGTTTCTTTAACACGTTGTGTAGTCACAATCCATGTTTTGGTACGAAAAAATCGATTCATAGCAAGCAAAATGTCTGTCTGTCCGTCTGTCCGTCAGTCTGTGGTCAACGCTAGTGCTAAACCGTTCACGCGATTTTCTCAAAAACTGATACACTCCGATCATTTTAAAGTAACTCGAGGCTCTGCGAGTTTGAAATGGATATTTTGATTTTGGAGGCACTTTTTATGAACTGTCAAAAATATTTTCAAAATGTTCTCAAAGATAGCTTCAAGTTTTTGGATCAAACTTGGTTATCGGATAGCGTAAAAAGGCGCTTGAAAGAATGACAGGCCTCGCTTTTCGTTGAAATTTTTCAATTCTCAAAAATTGCAAAATTTATATTTTTTCGGCGTCTTCGAACAACTACAATATTGATGATTGAGATTTTTCCTTAATAAAATCTGTACTTCAAACACAGATCTTAAAATAGTCATGTACAATTTTTCGAAAATATGAGTAGTTTTGGCGTAATTCGTGAAATGTAGAAAATTTAATACAATTATTTTATAAAAGAGAGCTACATTTTATCCTTTAATATATACTCCTCGTATGTATCAAAGAAAGGTAAAACGGATTGTGCTAGTCCCATTTCCAAAGAACTAGTTATAATTTCGAAAATTGCAAAAAGTTAACATTCCACAACTTCCATATTGATGAAATATTTTTTGTCTTAAATGAAATTTGTTCTAAAACTAGAGATGCTACAACAGAACATTCACTTTCTCGCATTATTTGTAAGGAATCCGCGATATAATACTACATGAACCTGCAAAAATGTTTCCAACCAACAAAGGTTTCTTTCCCCGCTTCTTTGACGTTTGGCACCTTTTAACATGGCGGAGAGTGACTCTACTGTTTCAAAGATGGCGACGCTATTGCCTCTCTATGTATCTCTAACCAACACCGCCTAGAATACAAGGCCTGCCGACGCCCTGAGAGTTTGTGTGTGACGTCACGACGAGAAGGCCATGATCCATTATCTCATACTATAGTGCGATAGTGTTGTTTCTGGGCCTGTGCTTAATGTTTTTTGTTACTTAATGGTAAAATATACTTAAACCGTGCGTGTGCGTGTGTGGTGTGTGTAGGGATGCAGACCTTAAGTGCAGAAATTATGCCTAGTTGTGTGCGAGGGTGCCAGGCAAATTATAAGAATGGACCTCGGTTGGGTATTTTTTCGTGTCCAAATGACGTCGAGTTAAAAAGAAAATCGATGAGAGCAATATAAATGATTTTATACCCACAACATACCCAAAGGTAAGCTACAATCTATCTTTAAAATATGTGTTTCTTACCTTCGATTATATTATTCATAGATTACTTAACTTGGTGATACATACTATATTTCTATACCTAACCATCTTTCTGTCCAATTCTCTCTGGAACTGGATTCTTTAGAGTTGTGGAAATATCTTGTTTTCTATTTCATGTGTAGGTTTGTGAACTACATTTTAACGAACGTGGATGTTGAAAGAAGTAGTTCAGCTTAAGATGAGAAAACAGGGAAGCAAATTAATGCCCATTGTCATACCCCAGGCTTGTTGATGGTGAGTTAAATAATATATTATTTGGGAACTATATATGACTTTCAGAAGGAGAATAATGTAATTCAGGAAAGAGACCTTAATCTTTATGCAATTATTCTTAACAGTAAAGTCCATAAGTTAACCTTGTGCATTAAAGGGTTGATTATTGTAACGTTTCTGAAGAGTTGAAAGGACAGCTGTTCTTCTTGCTTAGTTTGTTTTGTGTAGTCATGATTTTTAAGGGGATCGTATATGCCATATTTAGTGATTTTAGGTGTCTGGCGACTTCAGAATTTGCTTCACTTGAGACAATAGAATGATTTTTTAGGTTTTCAGAGAGTACTTGTACAAAAAGTATGTAAATGGTAATTTAACATTCTACAATGTAGGTTTGAGATAACAAAGTTAATTATTATTTCTAGGTGCTGAACCGTCTGTAATGGTTGGAATACCAAAGTATTTGTCCACTGCCTTCGACATCTGCTCGAGAAAGCTCGGATATGCGACGTACGCGATTGAAGAACGAGGTCTTTAAGAAATGTCATCGAGAAAAGCATCGTTTCTTTTGAGACACATAATGAGAAGAATTCGTTTCATTACTATGAAGAATTGAAATCTAAAATGTGTGACATAAGTTTACCTGCAGATTGGACGGTATTGCTGAAAGAAAATTATGTAAATTTTGTTAGTGAAAGGAAACCGTCAGCCAAGAATGCTTTGTGCTATTAATGTTAGTGAAGAATTGATATTATCTGCTTTCAATGACGATGCTGAAATACACTCGCTTCCATCTGGAAAACTACCAAGGAAGATCAATAAGATACATGACTTGGAGAATATTGTTAGTGAAATCAGTGGAGCTTTCTGCAATAATTGTCGCAATTTCTCCATAAAACATGTTATCGACTTGATCACCCATTTTCTTGATCATTTGGAAACAATAATAACAGAGATCCACAGCCACATTGGATTTATAAAAGAACAAATATTATTACTTCCACTACCTAAAACTACTGCAAGATATTTATGACAATTACTTATATTCTGTAGTCTGCTTCACTCGATATCACCTCATGGATATAAATATCTGAAATCATCTGGTAATTTGAGATAACCCAGTTCCTCTACTATTAGGCAAATTTGCAGCACGTTATCCAGTAATCCCCATTTGGAGCAAGACCCTTCTAAAGCACAGTTTCATGTGTCTGGAGCACAGTGTCATGTGTCTGTTAGGCAAAATTTTTGAAAGTGAAAGCAAACTGCGAATTCAGAATGCCATGTCCCTGATTTTGAAATCTCACAGTCTCAGTCAAGTTTCTGTGGATGTTTGTGAATTTGATGCGACTAATTTCATGTCTCAGGATGAAGACCTACACAACTAAGTGGTTCCAGATATTTTGAAAAGTAATTGTGCTGTAGATGAGGATGATATTGATGACATTCCAGTATCAACCTGTTCCATTTTAACATATATTGGGGGATACAATGCTTATGCTGTAAGAAAAAAATCAAATGTGGCTATTGTAAACAATATTTAATTGCAGAAAAGTCTGGTAGATATAATATGTTGATTAATTCAAATAACAGAGGTAGTCTGTTTTACCCTCATAAAGATGTTGTTTGTTGTACGTCTTGTTTGTACATTATTGTGCAAAAATTAATTTCAAAAGAAATAGAAAATGAATTTTTGATGGTATCAAATTATAAGAATGTAGTAGTTTCTTTAGGAGTAATGAATATTCCAAACAATCTCTTTCAAGATCATAACATTGAACACCATAACGTTAAGGACATTATTCAAAACATTATGTATGTAACTGCCAACCTACTTTTAAATAATTATTCAAAAAGAAAAACTGACCATTTAAAACGAAAAACAATGTCAGAATGTAAAAGACGCAAGCAAAAATAGTGTTGCAACATAAGACATGAGCTGTAATAAAGTGTATTAAAATCGATACATAAGTTTAAATGCTAAGTTTGTGACGTTAAATAAATAAATAAATGTGTTTATTTTTTGACCTTTCATTTAGCCATATGCTTCAAGTTTAAATGAACTAAAAACAGAAAGAATTCTAAATGCCCCGGGAAACGATGCAATATTTACAGCGGCGCTATTGCCGAGCGGCCACCGCGGCCGGCGATTTTCGGCCTTCCTATGTGACGTCACGGAATACGTCGGCAGGCCTTGTATTCCAGGCGGTGTTGCTCTAACTCGTTGCATCGGAGTGAAAAAGCAATGCCACCTAAAACACAGGGCTATTGGCAGGCGGCCATCTTGCTTCTGACGTCACTGATTGTCATAACATTACATCGTGTCAAAAGCGTGGTACGCATGTGAAACTGAACGGTGAATATCGTGTACAGAATTACTTCAGAACAGTGTTTTTATCCATTTTACGGTGTAATAATATATACGCTTTAAATTTGTGGGAACAGAACATATTTGCAGCGGAACAAATTTGATACAGAGTAGTCCTACTTCTGACAAATTGTAAAAACTTTTCTAAGTTCAGGTTACTGAAGTTGCCGTGCACGTCATTGAAATCTTTTTCATGGAAATTCCTTTCGACAAAATTCAACACTCCCAAAGTGGAGAACAATCCAGGTAATAAAAATCCGTTATAGTACATAGGAAAGAAATTTAGAAATTAAATTGACAAGACTTGGCACTCTTGATGGATGAAATATTCTTGAAGTGAAATGTTGACTATAAACGAGGAAGTATAGTTGGAACTGACATTAATGAAGAAAATCCATCAACATCTTGTGTGCTCATGGTAACTAGTATGATTTCATCCTATAAAGCTTCTGACGTCATCCTATAAAGCGTCTGAAGCTGTAGTCCCTATAGTTCCGGACAGAAAATTGACAGGAGAGTTGCTAAACCATTATCAAAACCATAATTGTAGGGTTTGAAAATTTTAGCTTTGAAGTGTTTGCAGTGATTTCTGACAACAATCCTATGGACCGAAAAGCCGTGCCATTGTTTTCCGATCCCCCCCAAACTAGAATCCCACATAATATTTTTCTTTTGGCAGTACGTACCTCTTGAAGTGATTAATAAACAACTGTTTAAATCAAGGTAATCAGGAAATTAAGTTTCCTTATATAGAAAAAGGTGTTATGCATGTAGGATCATTTCGTTGCCTCAAAGAAACGTGCCACTCTGAGAAGCACAATATTTTAAATATGACAAAACTCTAAATTTAAAATCGTTCATCTCTATTTGGTTAAAATTAACAATTAATTAAATTAAATTAAATTAAATGTTGCGAAAATTTCTTTCTGTAAAATATCATTATTAAGGCGGCGAAGAAAGTAAGTAAACCTTGATTGACTGTGAACAGCCGGCGAAAGATTCGTTTGCTGCGATGACTACCCATGTGACGTCATAGCGTCAGTCGACAAGGCCTGCTGGCCTTGGTCAGTCGACAAGGCTTGCTTTACTGGCCTTGGACAGTCGGCAGGTCTTACTCTAGTGTCATTGGCAAAAGGTAAACAAAGTGATAATCACATGGCGATAGACATCTGGGATTGGTTTAATTTGAATATATTCTCGCTTAGCATTGGTTACTTACAACATGGACAGGCATGAGTGAAATAGTCGCGAAAATGCAATTTTATTTTACAGAAAAATGAACTTTTCACATCTAGGTAGTGTACCTACACAATACAAAAAACCTTCTTCAGTCCTTGTAGGAAGAGGAAAACCAACGAAGAACCATCTCAACCCACTAAAAGAAAAACGACACATTCATGTATTTTAACAATTAGTCCGCAATTTTCAACAAATGACATTTGCCACACAGAGGTGATAGTGCTGCCCTCACCATACCTGAAATTGCATGGAGCTAGGTATTCATAGAGTTTGTTGAAGTTCTGGCTGCGTACCTCTAATCTCTGGAGCTTTTACAGAAATAAAGACTTGAAAGACCATGAAATCTTAGTGGCTTGGGCATTACGAATTCAACACTTTCAGGAAAATCATGTAATTAACGTTTCTATTGCGGTAACAATGTTGAAAGATTATTTTTTAGTGGGTTGTTTATATTATTACAGAAAAGTAGCAAAATCTGTATGGTTTGTAGATGAAACATTTGAGAATGCCTGGAAAATGTTAAAACGTTTGTACTGCAGTATACGAATATGGTAGTACCTAAATAAGTGGCCATTATGTGCATTATATATGAATCTAACTTTCTTCGCTTCAAATCAGAAATCTACTTTAGTCATCTTTTTTTCAAGGTACTATAATTTTATTTTCCCGAGTTTTGGAAAGGAAATAGACAATCTAAAAAACGCGTCTCACTCTCCCGTCCCCTTTTGCCACAGCCCAAAACCGTACACAACTTGGTTTTCGTGAAAATACTTTATTTTACAGAAAAGTAAACTTCACTTGACGGTTCGTGACATAGTAGTAAAACTGCTCGACATTCTACGCTGGTGCTCGGATTTGATGCCAGGCCAAGTTCCCAGTTCCAATAAAAATTAATGGTGGACAAGATGGGTTAGCGGCAAGTATGTTGCCATATGTACACCAGTGGCGAAGCTTCGGAGCAAACAAAGCAGACACTCCTTGCCCTACTTTTCGAGTTACATATTATGAATATTGTTAAATGATTTCAGTCTGCCAAGTATTCAGGAAACGCCGTCATTTGCTTCCATTTGAACGTACATATCTCTACTACAGTGGTGGTAAAAAAAGATTGCATCACCTTCCTCGCACGACGTTTTTCAACTGAAATCTTTCGATAATTTATTCATTTTTCTCTAATTTGTATCCATAATTAATTTCAATACTAATTTATCAAATTGTGTTCATTTTTTTATAATTTTCAATAATTATAATACTGTTTTGAGTACTTTAACACTGCCTGGCATCGCTTTTGCCCACAGTAGTCTCTTTTGACGCACTGATGTCGTCAGTAAAGGCTTCTTTCTGGCATGACGGATAGGAAGCTCTGCTTCAATGAGTCTACTCCGAACAGTTCGACTAGTCACAGAAAAGTCGCACCTTCATTCTTGTTTCATGTAGTAGATGAGGGTCGGCGTTCCCTAAGACAGATTAGCTTTAGAATTCTACCTTGCTTAGGGGTAGAAGGCCTTTTTCTTTCTCTTCCTTTCATACAATCAACATTTCCATTTTCTGTATTTTTTAGAAGCCTAGAGATGGTAGACTGATGAAAACCGATCATGGAAGATACTACTCGACTACTGAGACCAACAGAAGAATAAGCTATTACTGCGGCTTTCGTTTTCGGCTTTAACTCCACTCCTTCGTTTATCTTGCCACATAAAGGATTTCGCAACAAATGCATCAACTAGCAGATATCAGCTGTTATAAACAGTCATTGTTGACAAGTAATTATAAATTCTCAGATAATATATTCCAGAAAGTCAACAATAGAAGTAAAAATACAAAAACCGACAATTGAACAGCAATTTATAGTTTTACACTGCCTATAAAACAAAAAAGTAAAGTAATGAAAGGTGATGTAAATTTTTTTTTCCACCACTGTTACCTACTTAGTACACAAGCCACCAATTACAGCGCACCGCGCGTGGCTCTGCATTTATCGTCCGTAGGGCTGTTACGATGCCACACGTCTAAGTGAAGGATTGAGATACGCTGAAGCGTACTCTGTTAAACGGCAAATAAAAGTTGCAGTGACTGGGCCTTCGGGTACCACACCGCTCCAATTAAGCGTAGCGCCAGTAGAGCTCAGCACAAAACAGTGCCTGCGGCATTATCCTGCTGCCTAGTGACTCAGTTCTGCGTTCAGCAAATAATTTCTCGTTTTCGCTTGCTGGAGTTAGATTTTTTTGTTAATAGATAGTTCAAGGTGTGTTTCAAGTGACTGTGATGTGTGACTGAAAAGACACTTCTGATTACGCCATTTCAGGGTAGAGATAGCGGTGAAAACATAAAGATTGTAAACTAAGGGCGACCATCTCCTGACTTACCAAACTTGCAACAGAAGTGTTGTTAGAAGCAATTTATACAAACTTTTCAAAGAAATTCATACGACAAGTTTTGTGGTTAACAGAATGAGCTAATAACTATGTTATATTGTTGTCCTTGCATTTTGTTTCTTGTAGAAAGTTAAAATCTATTTTGGCAAGTTTTGAGTATTGTGGTCTGAACAATCTGCACAATGCTATAAAAGTAAAATAAGAATAGGTGCTGTTATAACTCTTCTAAAAGTGTTAACATTTTTCATTTTAATTATCACAAATGTGCATTTTATTTGATTCGAAGGATGTACTATTTAATAACAATTACTTTAGTGATATTGTTATTGAATAATATTTTGATCTTTAAAAATTTGGGTACACAGCACGGAATTGCTACTTTCCCACCAAAAATCGGCACGCCTCGCTGCTGATACATACCACCCGTATGTTCTATCAATTATTCCCTACCCTATTATTGCCATCATTCCGCTAAGAATCGCAGCAGCAGCGTCTAGGCGATAACCGAAGAACTAGCTGAGAAGGGCCGGGGTTATCTCAGCGGATTACACTGGCCAACAGTGAAAATCTTTCCGGATTGAAAATAGCCATTTATTTGATTTTATTGTTTCATTTGATAATGAAAGAAACGAAAATGACTTTTAAAATGTGCATTTTGCTCTTGGTTTTTAGAGATAGCCGATACAAGTTATGAAATTTTTTTACGAAATTTAACGCCTGGAGATCGTGTTGGCACATCTGAGCACAGAGGTGAAGGTTTATGTGTAATTTGTTTTACTCTGAATAGTTTCATGACTGCATGGCATGTCCAGAAAAACGATGTTGAGTGTAGAATATCACAACATCCCATCAGCCATTCAACCACATGGAGACAGACTGTCTGAACCACTCCCTCCGAAACAGTACACTCAACAGCCAGATGCAGACGAAAGAAATCACTGCATCCTTCATCTTCACAGGATAAGCTTCATTTCCTACATTCCCACCTAGACTCCTCCCGACAATTTCGGTGCTGTAAGTGACGAACACGGGGAGCGATTCCATCAGTACATTTCGCAAATGGAAGAGGCAGTGATGGCTTGGTAGTGCCAGTGCGCCGTGACACCACACACCAAACTGAAGGAAAATAAATTTTTCACCACAAATATGTATATAAAATATCGTTTCTTCAAAATATTTTCCTTGTAGTAATTCATTTGAACGAGCGCTTGGTCATTCGATGCTCTGTCAAAATCAACTCTCTTCAAACGCACGGGATGCAGTGATATCTGTCGACCTCTCCTAAACCTCTGAGCCACCTACAGATAGGCATCATGTCTGCCCATTTAAAGCGGTATGAATAACGCTGTGTTGATTTCATAGTGAAAAGCGTCACGAACCACGTGACCTCAGCACGGGCACTTCATTTGAATAGCCAGACCAGACACGACGTCATGTTACATGGAGAGCGAGAAATGTGAGAAAACATTTTGAAAGTGACCTAATGTGACAATTTTCAACGGTAACCAACCAAAAATAACACGATGAAGGTGTAAAAGATTCAGGGCCGTATTCATAGTTGACACTTATTTTTGAGGAACACATAAGTGTTTACTTATTCATATTTTCAATTCATAGTTATCACTTGTTTGCTTAAGCATTGACTTATACTTATAAGTGAGCTCATCTGTACCTTTTAGTGAACGCTTATTTTTCAACATGGATAACATAAATGATTTTGAAGCATTTTTGGAGTACATTGAAATCAACACGGAAGATCGTATACCCAAGCGATATTTGAGAGACATAGAAAATCCTTTAGAAATCCATAGTCAACAAGAATTTAAAAAGAGATATCGGTTTGAAAAAGATACCGGACAATATTTTGTGGGCTATCTTACAAGGTCCGTATTTTATAGATTATCCTACAATGATCACAATGCACCATATGAACATGTTTTATTATTCCATACAGTAGTATCCTGACAATCAAAACAATTTTTTTTAGGTTACAAATGTTAATTTCTATCTTGCTCATAAAAAATAGACAAGATAATTGCATAAAGGCATAAAATAATAGGCAATATAGATAAAAATTAACATATGTAACCTAAAAAAGAATTGTTTTGTTTGTCTGTAATATGAGGAAGATACTACCCTGTAGAATAATATTCAATGAGATGGACAATCAGTTTTGGTCTCCTCTGTTTAACAAGAAAAATCCTGGGAATTGTTTTATAATTTGAATTATATTCTGCTGCAATTATTTTCCACGTGTCTTTCTTCTTACGTGCAGAAACAGCATTTGATTGTTTTCAAGGTTTTTGTATTTCAATACAATTTCCCGCAGTTCAGCATGTTCCTTCACTGAATAACTCTTTTCTTTACGCATTTTACTAAACATGCAAAATCTTAAGAATTCTGCTAAAACCAACGGAGCGAAAAGAAATTTATAATTTATTTACTGTCTGTCGATGAAACTGGATGTTATTCATACGCTTAAATTTGTTAACAAGATTGACACGGCCTTGTACATTTGCATCAAGTAACCAATAAACCAATGTTGTCAAATATTACGCAACGAAATATTGCCTTAAATCTGGAATAAGTGGAGTCTATGATTACGAAACTGTCGTAAGGGTCCACTTATTTTAAGTAAAATCCTTACTACTTAAGCGTTTACTTATCGTATAAGTGTCGACTATGAATACTGCTGTCAATATTTAAAAGAAATGCTTGGTATATCTGTTTTAATGACTTGTAACAATGTTAATATTTTGGTACCTGGCTGCATTTAAAATTCCCGCTAATATTGGGAAGCAAACTGGTGCCTGAAGCTCATTGGCTGAAGTCGGATACGATGTGCAAGAGTCCTCCACCCCGCCGGCTGGTTTGTATGGGTCTCTTAGGGTACAAACACGTAGAACGCTGGGACGCCGACGCCGGCATCTGCTGCTGATAAGCAGCGCTGCTCGACCAGCAAGGGCGGACACATAAGACGCCGATTCGACAGTGTCGAGATCTAGCGGTTCATCCTAGTACTTCACTTCATTCATTTATCGAAATTATATCCAGTGACTGCCGAGAAGAAAATACACTGTTTTTGTGAATAACAGTAAATGGTGTATGGAATAATAGAATTATTGAACGCTGTTTTCGACAATTATATTCAAAATAGATATTAAGCTGATGCAGACTGATGTTAATTTACGAGAATTATGAGGTGCATGTGTGTTTTACAAAACGATATTATTGATAAATATGGATTAGATAACTTTCCCAATAACGCTATTCAATTGGATTCACGGAACGTTGCAAGACAGTCTACAGAACGATCGTCCAATTCATCAATTATGGGAGATACAGTTTTGAAATTCGTGTATAATCTAATTGTGTACACTCGCATAAACTGATAAATGCTTCTGAAATTGTCTTTTCATTTAGTTTCTGTTTATTTGATTAATGTTTCACTCAATGTAACTTTTAACATTACATAAACAAATATATTTGAGGTTATGTAGATGTTTACTTGTTCATATACGAAGAAATTTCTTTCCAGCACATTTCTTCGCGTGTCTTTTGCCCCTCTATTACACACAACCAGCCTCACAAACAACATCAAAACCAAAAAAGTACTCCATCCCTTTTGAATCTTGTGATCAGACACTTCAAAGCCACGAGTCGACTGAAAACCAGCGAGTGCAGCCAGCACGCCGAAACTCCCAAGAGTTCCGGCTGCTGGCCGGCGCTGGCGGATGGAAGCCGATAGCGTTCGTTGTGTGCGCCTCCATTTGATAACATGGTGCAATCCAGCTGCCGAGTGACGTCATTCCGCGCCGGGCCCTCCCGCGCGAGAAACAAGCGTCTTACGTGTGTGTACCCTTATGAATGAGACAGGTCCGAAATCGAACTGGCTCAGTAGCCCACATTGTTCGAGAGAGGGCCTGTCTTCACCGAACAGACTATCCAATGCCATCTGGGGAACATTTGTATTTTAGGTGGCGTTGGACTATCTCTTGCACAGGAAGACCCGATGCCCTGGTATTTCGTGCGTCTCGCATGGAGAGGCGACGTACGCCGTGGGCGCAAGTCTTCCCCTCTACTTCCCGTACCCTTCATCAGCGAACTCAGGAATCTGTAGCCTCTTGAGATTATTGTGGGCTCTCGGGTTTCAGGATGAGTATTTTTATTTCTTCTTATTTTTTTAGTTTGTTTTCAGTGTAATCTTCATGAAAACTTAATAAACACGGTCACTACAAAATTAAATTTTGTTTCCCACGAATTTTATTTTAGAGATTACTAAACCAGTTTTAAAACACCTCATCGATGTTTAAAAACATAGATGTTTTTGATCGATGCTTTATTAACATCGATGTTTGAATTTTGAACATCGATAATTGATAACCTCGATGTTTTGTTATCGATGTCTCATCACTATTTGGCACCACCAATAGAATTCCGTACCGGTAGCCACTGGGTATAGGTAAAGGGAAATGGAACACTGCTATGCTGTCGGACTACTGTTGGACAGTGACAAGAAAAGTCACAGAAAAAGAGTATAAAAGACACTCCAAGAGGAGACGATCACATGGAAGTCCTTTCATTTGAGGATATTGAAGCTATAAAACCAGAGTAAGACGTACTAAACAATATCTAATGTCTAATTGATTACTCTCGACAAAATTAGGGTACCTTGGCTGTAATCAGAAAATAAAGAATTCGGAAGAATATATTTTTACTTTCCCGTAAACGTATATGTATATACGGAGTAATACACGGAGTATAGAGAAAGTTATGTTATGCTGCGCGAAAAAACGGCGAATTTTCGACAGAAAAAATTCATTGCCGGGCCCTGATAACGAAAAAGAGGATAAAATTAGTTGCTAAATTAAGAAAAAACAAAAACCCTATCACGTGGTGTAGCGAGAATCCCTGTTTTGTAACTCCTTGATACCGAAAAACCAATTGGAAGCAAAACGTCCGTCCGTCTGTCCGGGATACGTGAACAACACTAGCGCCTAAACTATGCGTACGATTTTTTTCAAATTGAAGAAACCTCCGTCCATCTGGCCTGAGTCAAAGCTCTGCGATTTTGAAAAACGTTCATTAATTTGGGGGGTACTTTACATAAAGTCCTCCGGACATTTTCAACATTTTCTCCAAAACGGCTCCAAATTGTTTCTGTCTCTTTCTTCTTTTCTCCGAATTCCTACAACAACAAAATTGAAGATAGAGATTTTTCCTTCCAATAAAATTTGTTCTCCAGAGTGAGTTCTTTTACTAAGGTCATGTTCATTTTTTTGAACATTTTACTCATTTTCGCGCAATATTGTGTGCAATATGTGCAATTTTAAAAATTACAAAAACAAGGTTTCTCAAAAACGGCTCCAAATTTTTCTTTGAATTTTTGGGAGGGATACTAATAAATGTACTCTGTGAGATGACATAAACCAATACCTTCTCGATAGAAGGCCTAAAAGCTGAGGTCCGAGGAGTTTGCTGACATCACTACGTAGGGGCCGAAATGAGGCGGAACATGTTCAGGACCAGACTGATTTATAGCGTGTAATTCGATTTATTTATTTGCCTATCTCACGTTTAAATGACAAACGAAGTATGATTCTGGTAAAGCATATTATTTGTAAATAATAACTGAATTGTTAGGGTAAGAAGGAACACTATGGTTCAAAAGTTTTTCCTGAATCTCTTGAACTAAAGAGAACGATCAATCAAATTGTCTTCACTAATGGATGGTGCACATTTATAGAAGAACCATCAATAATTTTTGAGTTCTTGGATGTGTCTATCCAATCACACTTTTTCTCTACTTTTTTGGAAATAGTTCTCATGAAAATAAACAAATAAAAGGAACGTGATTTCCCTTGTGAAATATTTTCACGATGCCTCTCGTTTCCTAAATGTTGTGAGAATAAAATGGAAATTACCTCGATTCGTGAGTGATATTTGACTGACGAGTCTCTTTCCCAGAGACTTAACTTGTATCAGGTTTATGAGGTTCAAATAATTACTCAACATTGAGTTTGAGCTTTAATATATTTTTACTATTTAAGCTACGTATATGTAGTCATATGTAGCTGTCACAGGTAGAAACTGAGTAGTCACAGGTAGCCCGTGTAAACCGCGAAAGCTTATGTGGTACCGATTATCGATACGAACGATACTTAACATTTACTTCGATTACATCATATATTTTGCTATGACATATAGTGTAAAGAATCCATTTACTTAAACCCTAGCAAATGATTTCAAGTTGCCGAGTACGTGCGCGGGAGTTGGTGTCCGGTCTTAGCTGGCCCCTAGCTGATAACGTCACTACAGAGTTGTGAGGCCTGGTATCTAGGTGGTAATGCATAAACGCCATATCTATCGCCATATCTATCCATAACGCCGATCTATTCTTTTGTTGTTTCTTTCAAAAATTATACAAATGATTTGTTTTTATTTGTGTCTCACGTCGTTAATATATACATTAGCGGCGATTGTTCACATTATTATATTTATGAGTACATGGTTTCAAATAATGTCAAGTAACTTTTTCGAAATCTCATCCATTTTCTGTGAAAACTAGCTCAAAATTCTGCATTTTCAGAAAGTTCAAAAGCCATTTTTCTCAAAAATGGCTCCAAATATTTTCTTAAAACTTTTCGAACAGATAGTGCAAATTGAACTCATTAATATGAGTAAAGTAGTAGTAATATGAGTAAAGTTCAAATTTGTGTTGTATTTTTTGCAAAAATTACATAAATGTAATTTGTGTAATGTATTGTACAAAATTACATTAATTTAATTTTTGTTAAGTTATCTCACACCTTTACTATGCACATTACCAGCACTTTATAAACACTGTTGTATTTGTGAGTTAATATGCTTCAAATTACTTCAAATGAAGTGTTTCGAAAACTCAAAAATTTTTTGTGAAAAAGAGCTTCCAATTTCGCATTTTTAGTAGCGCTTAAACGCCATTTTCTGGAAACCAGTTTCAAATTTTTCGAACAAAATTGCAATTTAGGACGAGTTTTTATTTATCTTTAATACTCTAATATTTTCGTTCTACCATTAGGAAACCCAAAAATTAAGAAATTGTCAAAAAAATGTACGTTGTGGGGTAATAGATGGCAGCTAGCGCGAGGATGTGGCAATTCCGAATAGCTAGCCCAGACCCAAGGAAATAGAAAACTAATGGGGGAAAGTCTGTGCCATTCTGTACCACCACTAATTAGTATTTCTAGTTTAAATTATTGTATCTAAAAAACTAGATCTAACAAAGGAAAATCATTGTCGTATTTGTTTTTCTCGACCATAAATTACGGTAGTATTGCTATTTTCAGAAAGGAAAGAATTCCAAAGTGCCTTTTTGTTGAATAGTATTATCGGTAGGTAGGATCCCGTCCTGGCAAACTAGACGGTGGGGGGAGGGAATGGCGAGGAAGTGGAGGTCGCTCCCTCCCAAGATCCCTTGATGATAAGGAGTTGATGTAATGCCAAGCGGAGCGAGGCGTGCACCTTCGTTCAAGCTGGCCCATGAGAAAAAAAATTTAAACATTTTAACAGTTAAATATTTAAGTTTAAAACATCTCACTTCAAGAAAGTATACCTAAACAAAACCAAAAAAAAGTTTTAGTCCTTATAGGCAAAGGAAACTTCCAAAAA
The DNA here is from genome assembly GCA_031308135.1 of Acheta domesticus. Classification (NCBI taxonomy): domain Eukaryota; kingdom Metazoa; phylum Arthropoda; class Insecta; order Orthoptera; family Gryllidae; genus Acheta; species Acheta domesticus. Next base: position 55,927 of record JAHLJT010003067.1, on the reverse strand, counting down.
AGAAAAAACTTCAGCCTACTAAACGGAAAGCGCTGTATTTTAACCACGAAGTCTACAAGTCACGAAAGTCACGAAGTCTTATAGACTTCGTGATTTTAACCATTAGCCTGCGCTCAAGAAGTCTACAGTAACTTGGTACCCGCGCCTTTCAATACACAATATTGTCACATACAGGCGATAGTGCTGCCCTCACAGGTCCTTTAAATCCAGAGAGATTATCATCTAAATGTATATAGGGATGTCCCGAAGTGATTTTCATGTCTGTTTGAAGCTTCCCGCGTAAAGTTGTGACGTCATCCTGAACATCTCTTTTGTAGATAAATAAAAATGATAATTTTCACTCCACCATACGATAATGTTTCATCCCAAGATTGGCGACACTGCATGAAGACGAACAAATGAATTACATCTGGATTTATTGGCGGTATTTCGGAGTTCATACTTTCGGGCTCATGTTCTCTGTTTCTGCAATCTGCATGGGAGAAGTAAACCGAAAAAATGTGAAAATCTACTCGAGGTAGTGAAAGCCGTCTGCCGTAACCTGATGCCTCAATATGTGAAAGTAAGTTGTTGATACAAATTATAATTTAATTTAACGACACTTAATGGTATCCGAGAATACTACTAACATATTTCAATATTCACAAACTGAAAGTAAAGGGCTTGAAATTGCAGGGAGAATTGGAAAGGAATGGACCTATCCTGCGTTTGGATGCAATACACAGGAAGCACATTACATTTCAGCTCTGACATCTTCAGAATCTGACTATTTTTATTTCCCAGATAATCATTTCATTGTACTATGAACTGATGCTTGATGCAGTGTGTAAATATATTTATATTGATGTGGAAATTGGTGAAAGAGTGAGAAATGAAAATGTTTTCAGGCAGAGCTCAATTTTTTTTAGTTTTGGGAGCTGTTAATCCTAGGAAATTTGAGTGCAGAATAATCATGGGAAATAGTGCTTGCAATTACGGTGTTACTCAATTTCGTGGTGTGCAAAAATAGATTCCACCACATGGATTCTTTAGGTATGAAAAAAAATATTAATTGCAAAACTTATTCATAGGGCAATATCTAAAATTGTATATAGTTTCTTCCAAACTTCGAAAGTTTACCATTCTAATTGAGAGTGATTCTACAGTAGATTTGCCTCGAAACCAGATCCAGTTCACGGAAGTTGTTGCTGCCCAAGAAATCAGAAAAGAATTAAAAATTTTAACAAAGAATAGCTTAAAGGTGACCTTCATTAAAAACATATTGTTTACAATTCATTTGATTTTAGGGGACTAAACAAATGTGTCAATTCATATTGCACTTGAATCAGTGACAATCGTGAGACAACTTTTTCTGCCTATTGACTTCACATACTTATTATATACATAAGTTCATCTATTCTCTCCTATGTATTTGCTGTTGACAGCACTGTTCTAGCCACATTTAATTATATTGTGGCATTCTTCTCAAAATGGTTAAGATAATTCTTTCTCATTTTTTGAAGAGATGCATAGCAGCTGTCTTCATGAACCACTGGTGCTGAGAGGGACAAAACATTCTCTTCATTTTCTAAATGAAAAGAGAGGAAAATATCTCTGGTAGCCTGTATCAGGTCACAGCTGTAAGATTTTAATGAGCATGTGTTTGTGAATGAGAATGTGTTTGAATTTGTTTACCAACAAATCTGTTACACTCTCATTTTCAAGAGAATGTTTGGATTGTGGAATGTGGAGATGAAATATAGAATCAGCTGTACATATTTTCAAAATCTGAATATTACTTGTATTTTAGTGTAAAGAAGTATTTATTAAATAATAGCATAATTATGTGTAGAGACCATCAGAATTTCATCATATATCTGTATGTAACACTACATTTAGTACATGTGTACACATACTACATATACAAACACATGTAGACTTCAGCCAAGATCTATTCTTAAAAAGAGGACTTTCAAATAATGTTGTACAAAAATTGTCTAAAATGTTGAGTTTTGTAGTAATTTTGAGAAAAATCATGAGAATTCAAAGAAATCCTAAATAAGATTTTCTTAAAAGCAGCTTTAAATTTTTTGTGCAAATAGATCAAAGTTCCCTTATAAGAATGGTGTAGTTACAATTTTTATTATAACTTGAATTTTTTTAAATGTAGCTTTCGTAATTTTTCTATCAATTTGCATTTATTATCAAAGTATTATATAAGTTAGTGACTTTTAAGTAATATAATGTCATTAATTTGTGAACCCAGGTTGGAGGAGGGCAAGGCAAGTTGGGAAAGGGGAAGGGAGGAATAGGGTGCACTGGAAGAGAAGGAGGGGCACAGCAGTGTGATGTCAGGAATGGTTGGCAGTGGGGCAGGAGAATAAATAAAATTACTTCTGTCTGAAACCAATGATAGAATTCATTCCTTTTCGAGGTTAATAAATGTTGGAGATAAATAAGTGTTCAGGGCATCTGTTTTTTATTAGTAAAAGTGAATTCAGTGGCATGTAACCAAAATCACACATACCACAAAATATACCACATACCGAATTACCACAAAAAGTAGTGTATGAATATATAAAAACCTTTACAGGGTCTTCAGGATTGTCACAGTGTCTGTTCAAAGTTTGGGGAAGAGTAATACAACACAAACTTGCAAAATAAATAATTTAAATAATATGTTGGTAGAAGCATAACAATTATTATTTGTCACATTTTGCTTAGAGCAGATTGGTTCTTAGTCCCTTTTATTCTTGGCCTTGGTCGTCTTGTCATTCAGTTCTAGTTCTCTGTGTGTAGCTTGTGCTTTATGCTATTGCGTCTATAATTTGAATTTGAGTTTACTGTTAGGCTGTAACATCTTTTATTCCTTTAGTTGTGTTTACATTTGTTTCCTGTAATTACTACACTGTCAGTGTCATAATTTGCCATTTCAGTTTCAAGAATTTTATTTCTCATTTTCGTGGTCTTGTCTTTCTTAATCTGTAGTCAGGGCCGGATTTCTAAATAGGCTTGAGTGGCAAAGTTTTAGGGGCAGCAGTTTGGCAATGTATTCAAATTGAACCTGGATCTTCAATTATGCAAAACATAGTCATTAGCATTAAAGTATAAAAATATGTTGCAAAAAGTTATCTCTGATCTCCAAGAGCTAATTAAAACAAGTTGAAGAAGTAATGTTATTACGTAATTTATTGTGTAAACATTAAAATTGTAATTTTATCTAACCTAAATGAAAGCTTTTGTGCTTTAATGTTCAAAAAAGATGAAAACAAGAATCTACCGTTTGTATAAAACAAGTGTATTATTCAACTATGAACAATAAAGGGGGCGGCAAATGGACTTTATAGGCGACATACTCTTAAATCCAGCCCTGTCTGTAGTTGTTCATGTTTTGAGGGAATTCTTCATTATTTCTCTCATTTCTGGACTAATATGTTGATTTATACTTATTCAAACATGTGAGTTGTCTGGGTTTGTTTTGTAATTGTCTATTTCCCAGCTTCCTTATAGGAAACTGTGGTATTCCTCTCAAAACTATGTCAGCTGTGTTGGTGTAATTGCTTATACACAGTTTTAATAGTACTTGGTGCATCTGACATGAAATTCTTGGTTGTTTTTTCTTTGGTAAGTTACTGTACTGTTCCATATACATTTCATATATGATGCAAACCATTTTTATTCTGTCCTCTTCATGCAGTTAACATTCCCAGTGCTGCTATTTCTGCTGTGGTTTCCTGTCATTACTTCTATTGTTAGGCTACTCAGTTGTATTGTTTCAATTTTCATTCTACTGACCTTTATCTTTTGTGCTTCTTATCTTCATTCATTCCTGTAGTTATTGTTAAGTTTTCACTTAAAGAGGTAGTGTAACACTAAACATCTTTCTAAACATCAAAATTTTCAATTCTGTACCCTACCAATTTTACTCACCTTGCGTACCATAATTCTGTATATTTATTGATTTTCTTGTATATCATGATTATTATTTCATTTGGATGTGCAATAACAAATGGCATACGTTACTAAGTAAAATTCTCAGGTCTATATAATAAATATATATATAGTGAAGATAATTTTATATATTTTATATATAGATAAGTTTAAAAAAAATTACATCACATATCTATTTGTCTTGCCTGTTCGAATTCAATTCCATTGGGCAGGTCCAAATCCATGTTAATTAATTTGTATCGTAAAAGCTATCTTCTTTTTTCCTTTTTCTGTCTTTGTTTTAAACTAGGAATAACTAGATGAACACTGCAAAACAAAATTTATATTTGAATTTCAACTTTTGAAATTATATTATTATGAATGTCACATCAATTTATTTATTAGCTTTTAAAGTTTGCTAAATTTTCCAATCTGAAGTGTTTATGCACCCATTCTCTCATCTCTTTTCTAACTTTTAAGTTCACATCATAATTTAGAGTTTTCAGTCTGTCCGGTAGATTATTACTGTATTTTGTGATTATTTTAATTATTTACAGTAGAACCTCTCTTACACTTTTCAAGGGCCAAAAAAAAAAAAAAAAATGGTATAAATTGTGGGAAAGTGTAAATGGAGGGAAAGTCCTTGTGCACATGAAATGAAATACAGAAAATTTACAATCCACTTTTATTATTAAAATTAACAATCAATAAGTATTTTTTGTATTTCGTTTTCCTCTATAAATTACAAGAATTCTAGTTTTTTTTAAAAAAACTCTTTAATATTGATGTCTGCTTTGCCTTCTTCTGGGGAATTCTTTCAACTTGCTTTTCAAGTTTGTACGTTATCAAAACTTTTAGGAAAACCCGGCAGACTGTTTGTTGTTCTGCCATTCATCTCCCTCTTTCCCCTTCCATCTCCCTTTTCATCGTCTCTCCCTCCCTACCCTGTCTCTGCCGCTCCTTGTCCCTCGCATTCACATTTAATTGCAGATTCTACACGTCTCTAAGGAGGTGATGTAATAACGGGAGGCGCTGGATCAGCAACAATGTAATAGAATATTGAAGAAGAGCTCATCCTGTTGACTGTTGTGAGAAACATTTGTTCTCGCAGATTCACAAATGTTACGGTGTGAACAGTGAACTTCAAATTCAAGGCTGATTCATCTAGGTGTACAAAGTTATATTTTATTTAACTGGAATTATTCAATTATTTTGTAATACAGTTTTCATTAGTATTAATTTTACACTTAAAATTAACAATTTTCGAGCAAATAAAACAAGACTGTTACTAACTCTATATAGATTAACAGCATTTTTGCGTTACCTTCCCATGGGACCACAAGTTTTTTATAATGAAATGTGTGTAACAATTTATTTTACTTCTAATTGTACTAAAAATATATTATTAACACAATATATCTCAAAAAATAAAAAAAAATATGTGAGTACCACATATGGTACACATGGCTTCAGGTGAAGTGTGAGAACCATTTTTGGTACTCATGGCCCCAGTCTTCAACTTTACTTAAGGTGTTATCCTCGCATTAGTTTTCAAATATTAACACAATCTTTCTATTTCCACTTATATAACGTATTTTACATCTTCTTACATATTTTACAATGTTTGGGAAAATAAATCGTCAAAACATGTTTTTTTATCAGATTGTTAATATCCAAATAGCATTGAATACGTAAAAAAATGTTATAAAAACTACAAAAAGATTACAATCATAAGAGACTAATTGGACCGTTTAACTGAATGCATTGCAAAATAACAGGAAGAGCAAAGGTAAACTCACATTCAATGCACTTTATAAAGGTCATTTTTGTGATTTTCTGTGCTTTGGTCCTTCCTCCTCCTTCACAATTAATTTTATAGCATCTTGAACACTTGCTCTGCTTTTCCTGCTTTTGTAATTTGTGTTGAGTTGGAGGTGTTCTTGGTAGGCTTGCTTTTACATTTGTTTTTGTAAGTTCCTTTACAATATTTTCTTTGAATTCTGTGATTTTCATTGAATGCCTTGTCACACATTTGTAAACGTAGAGAGTGTTTACAACTGATGTTGTTAAAAGTAAATCCAATGCAATTTTTCGGTACCATTTTACAGATCTATATAAGATTTAGCATTGTTGTAATCAATAGTAGCTACAGGCTTTTTCTTCTTCTTACCACCTCTCACATTTACTTCTTGTGTTTCATTTCCATTTAGTAGTAGTATCAGCACATCCCTTTTGTCTTTCCATTTTAAAACTACATTTTCTTCATTTATTCTTGCAATGACCTCTCCTTTTTTTAATTTAGCTCTAACATCATCTCTGTGATTTTGTCTCCGATTTTTATTTAATATACCAACCAAATGAGTGTTATTATCCCCCAAGTGTTTTTTTCAGTTTTCACACTTGTCTACCAATTATCAGTGTATAATGTTCTGCCAAAATTTAGGTATGGCTCCATAAGTTCCATCACTACTTTTGTGGATACATCTTTGCCCTTTTCCTTTTCTTTACCTGCATAAATTTTGTAAGTGATGGTGTAGCCTCCTTCCATGCATAATTTAAAACTTTTATGCCATATTTATGACGTTTGATCTTCAGGTATTGCCAAAAAACTAATGGTTCAACTGATTCATCAATACACACTTTATCCTTTGGAATTATTACCATTTTAAACTTTTCATTCATTAGTGTCACTAAATTAGCAATTTTGTGAAGTCTGTCTTCTGGCAGCATTTTCGAGTTATCAGCACAATGAAACATCCTTAGTAAAAGTTCAAATCTGTTCCATGACGTAACGTTTGGAATGTTTGATACATATATGTCATCGTCTCGCCAAGAATGAGCCATAGAGGGCATTACATTTAGACCCATCTATATAACAGTACCTAGAAATTTTTTTATCTCTGTAGGAGTGCAATCAATCCATTTTAATACTCTGGAGTGGGGAGTTGAATTATTATTTTGACATTGATGGGCGTATATATTATTTTCGCTTACAAGAAGTTGTATAGCATCATCATCTCGAGAGTATAAAAATCAATGGGTGATGCATCAATCATTATCCAAAGTTAAATCAAATTTTGATACAATTACCACCGGTGTTCCGCAAGGATCTGTGCTTGGACCTTCGCTATTTCTATTATATGTTAATGATATTCCAAATTCATCTAATTTCTCTGTAATTTCTTAAGCAGATGATACAACATTAATAAGTAGCTGGGAAAATCTTTGTCATCTAGAAACTAATCTGACTGAATCATTAAAATCAATTAAAAGCTATTTGTCCATAAATGAATTGAAATTAAACGCTGATAAAACTGTATTAATGAATTTCAAGTTTCATCAGTCACCAACACCAAAACACAAAAGTGGCAGTAGACAATGAATCAGTGAACCAAACTGATTGTCATAAGTTCTTAGGAATATTCATAGATAAAAACCTAACCTGTTGATACACTTTGTAATAAAATAAACTATTATATTTCTCTTGAGATACTTTTCCACATACCTGGAAACTGATGCACTTATTTCAGTATATTATGGGATAATCTTCTCTCAACTTCAATATGGTATTGAAATTTGTGGTGGTTCAACACAAAACTAGTGGTGCTACAGAATGGCACAGACTTTCCCGTATTAGTTTTCTATTTCCTTGTGTCTGCACTAGCTATTCGGAATTGTCACATACTCTTGCCAGCTGCCATCTATCACCGCACAAACTTCATTTTTTGACATTTTCTTAATTTTTCGGTGTCCTGATGGTAAAATGGAAATATTCATTTAAGAATATTTAAGAACACAAAAACCTAGTCCTAAATGGCAATTTTCTCTTAAAAAATTTGAGCCGTTTTAAAGGAAATGGCGATTAAGCACTTCTAAAAATGCAAAATTTGAAGCACATTTTCACAGAAAATGTTTGAGTTTTCAAAATACTTTATTTGAAGTTATTTGAAGCACTTACGCTCACAAATATAATCGTCTTTACAAATTGCTGGTATTGTGCATATTAAAGATGTGAGAGATCTTTTAAAAAAAATTACATTTGTGTAATTTTTGGAAAAACAAAAAAATACCTGAAAATAAACTTTACGTCATATTAAAGAGTGCAATTAGCACTATCCGATCGAAAAGTTCGAAGAATTTTTTTTAGCTATTTATGAGAAACCGGCGTTTGAGCGTTTCTGAAAATGCAGAAATTTGAGCTAGTTTTCACAGACAGAAATTTGAGCTAGTTTACTTGACATTATTTAAAACACATGTACTCATAAATATAATAATGTGAACAATTGGCCTATGATGTAAATATTAACGACGTGAGAGACAAGTCAAAAAAATATATTTTTACAATTTTTGAAAAAACTAAAGAAAACAGCAATATGGCGTTTATGTCAACTCGTATGGTTCATTTACCACTATCCCTACAAAAAGTTTAAAGAAACATTTTGGAGCCGTTTTTGAAAAAATCTTGTTTTGGTAATTTTTTAAAATTGCACGTATTGCACGCAAAAACAAGAATTTCAATTGCATGCAAAAATTACAAAAACAAGATTTTCTCAAAAATGGCTCCAAATTTATTCTTTAAACTTTTGGAAGGTATAGTGCTTAATGTATTTTATGAGATGACAAGAACACCGTATTGCTCTATTTTGTTTTTGTAATTTTTTAAAATTGCACATATTGCACGCAATATTTCGCGAAAACTACTAAAATTTTCAAAAAAATGTATATGACCTTAAAGAGGGAACTCACTACGAAAACAAAATTTATTTGAAGGAAAAATCTCTTTCTGCAATTTTGTAGTTGGTGGAAGACAAATTCAAACTTTTGCAATTTTCGAAAATTCAGAGTTATCCGTGAAAATCAGACCTATACCACCTTAATAAGTGTGTTTTACTATATTCTAACAAGAAATTTAAAGAAAAAATTTGGAGCCATTTTTGAGAAAATTTTGAAAATGTCCGGGGGGCTTCATGTAATGAAGGTACTCCCAAATTTTACAGATTCTTTTTCTAAATCTCAAAGCTTCAACTAGAACCAGAGCGACCGGGGAATATCCATTTTGGAAGAATTCGTACGTATGATTTAGGCGCTAGCAGTGTTCACAGACGGACGGACGGACAGACAGACGGACGTTTTCCTTTCAATTGGTTTTTCGGTATCAAGGACCCACAAAACAGGGTTTCTGGCTACACCACGTGTGAGAAGATTTTTTTCTTGAATTAGGAACTGGTTTTATCCACTTTTTCGTTGTCACGGCCCGGCAATGAATTTTTTTCCGCCGAAAATTGGCCATTTTTTCGCGTAGCATTACATAACTTTCCCTATACTACATATATCACTCCGTGTATACGTACGTATACGGGATAGTAAAAATTAATGGTGCCCGCCGCCTCATTGCCATTATAGTATGTGCCTCTTAAGTACAAAAAGGTTGGGGACCGCTGGCTTACGAGCCATTCCACGTCAAATCGCACAAAAAAGACCAAAATTTGACTTTCATATTTTTATTTATTTTCTAATTTTTTCTATTTGTTATATGGATCAAATAAGTGAACACGTGTATTTTTATTTTTTTCTAACTTTATTATTTTCGGAAAAATTGTATAATGAAATTAGCTAAAAATGACGCGCATCACTAACTTAAAAATATTATACATTTGAATACACCAATTATAGAAATTCCGCTCAAATTCCATTCGAAACTTAAAAACATGTTCAATTTCTAAGATTTTGCAAAATAATTAATTTTTTGAATTTTCAATTTTTTTTAAAAAACTGAAATTTGGAAAATTGAATATTTTTGTAAACTCGATGAGCTAAAAATTTTAAAAAAATATTTATAAACGCACTAGAGTATTGATAATAATCCCAGAAAAAATCAAAGTGGGATCTCAGTAACTTTAAAAGATAATAATATTTTACGAACCAGTGTGTAATAGATTGCTGCAATAGACACGTTTGTTGCGTTACTGGTCGTCGGTTTCTTTGGATGAAGCAGTAATTTAAGTACTTCTTGAGGTGGTGAAACTTCATGATTGAATTTATAAATAATAATATTCATGTCTATTAATATACATATAAATAATATTAATATTTTTATAAATAATTAAATGACGGATTCTTGATTCAGGTTTTGACTGACATTTTGAAATTTTCTGGTCCCTCAAAACTCACTTTAAATACAAGTACTCGCGTACCATAGAATTCCTGAACTTTCGTCACAATGCACAGTTTTAATTCCCTATCGAATTTACTTCAGTTCTGGACAAAATTCCATTTTCTTCAGCCAATGTTTTAGACACTTTTATCATGCGTTCGGTTGCTGCAAAAAGTCGTTTAATTTTATTGTATGTCCAACTTTCAAAAATTGTCAAAATTTAAATTTTCAACGTCATGTCATCTGTTGAGTGAAAGTAATCGATAAGTTACTAAATAGTATCTTTGTCTGGTTTTTCGATCGACATCGAAGGATCTTCAATGTGAAAAAGTTTATCTGTGTTGGCACTTTGTACTTTCTAAAATTTCTCGTGGGGGTGCCATTTTGTTCCAATTTTCTTTTCGTGGCGGTGGTTTCTCCTATTGCAATTAAACTCATGTTCATCTTCTCTTTATTCATTTCGCAGACACTTGAACTATCTGAAGAGCTTAAATTGTCACTTCCTTGATTTCCACTTTTTTCAATGGACGTTCCGCTACTTTCGTTAATGCCACGGGAGCCATCTCGATGCTATCTTCATTAAGAAAAGGCCGTTTTGGAAGCCGATTCCCTTTCTTCCGAAATGAATCACAAATTCGCCAATCTAATGACTCCTGTAAATTCACCAGCAAATCGTGGTTTACGCGTCTTGGAGATTTTCTTTTTAAAACATCGTGATCAGAAAGTTTCAATGCATTGAAACATCTATTTCATACGCTGATCGTCACTCATGTTGCACAGTGTACACACGATTCACAGAACAAATACTAGCACTCTTGTCTTAATGCGACTAATGTTGAGAAAATTTTACCATGTCCCTTGACAAGTGGACGATGGTACTTCACGAGCGAGGTCAGGAGGGCACCCCTTCCCTAAGATGCAAAGGGACTCGCAGTAAAATTCGTTTCGCTGACACGAGGAAAAGCATTCGTTTTGCTGTCACCCATCCCTTCTGGGGAAAGAATGAACATAGATTTACTAATGTTTCTTGAAACCCAAATTAGGCAGAGGGCCATTCTTTTTATTGTTCGTCGGCATTAATATCCAAGACTGATCGAACACAATTCGTTAGTGCAGGGGCAGGAACCACGCGCCCGAGTACCATAATTACAATTGATTTTTTTATCTGTACGTGTTGAGTGCCCACTTTTTTCTTGTTATGTTTTGTAGAAAATGTTACAAGAAATATGCCTATTTTTCAAATTTTAATCTGAGAGAGTTCATAAAGAAATTTTCGTTTTTTAAAATAATTACAATTTTTTAATGAAATATTTATTTTTGACAAAGTAATTTACAAATGAATAAAATACACATATCAAAAAATTAAATGAAACAAACCAGTAATTTTTATGTTAAGTACATTCAGAGCGTCAATTAATCATATTTTGTAAAGTACGCGTAAATTTCAAAATTTAATACAGGCGAAACTACACAAATGAACAATTTTCAGGCTAATAAAGAAACACGAGTCTCTGTTTTTGATGTCCAGAATGAATCCCATATATTCGTGTCATTTTTTTTTAAATAGTCGTGTGAGTTCGAGTGAGATTTGACGTGGAATGGCTCGTATTTCAATTCGTTTCGCTCTCACCCATAAGAACATAGGTAACCCTCAAATCACCCACGATGTTACCCACAAAAATACGTCTGACACAATGTCATATATTCTGGGGGCAGAGTGAACATCTGAAGTACTAATAACTCTTGAAACCCTTATCAGGCAGACGGTAATTCTTTTTTCAGTTCTTCAGCACTTGCATCAACGACTGGCCGAACACAATTCGTTAGTGCATGGGTAAGCAGAGCGCTCCCTCATACTTACAATTGATTTTCTTAGAACTGTATGTGTGGAGTGCCCACTTTCTTTCTTGTTGTATTTTATAGAAAATTGAACAAGGAACACGCCTATATTTTTTTCAAATTTTTATCTCATCGAGTTTTTATAGAAATTTTACTTTTTTTGAAAAAAATACATTTTTTAAAATGAAAAAAATATTTTTTGAAAAATGTATTTACAGAAGAATAAAAAAAATATTTCAAAGTATTAAATGACACAAACCAGAAATTTTTATATTTAGTACATTCGGAGAGATAATTGATCTTATTTTTTGAAGTACCTGTAAATTCCAAAATTTAACATAGCCATAACTACACAAATAATAATTTTTCAGGCAAATAAAAAAATACGTGTCTCTTTTTTTGATGACCAGACCAGAAAAAAAATATCGTACATTTTAAAAAATGTCGTGTCAACTCTTGTGCGATTTGACGTGGAATGGCTCTTACGCAGTAGAGAGAAACTTATGTAATGCTGCGCGAAAAAATTGCGAAATTTCGTCAGAAAAACTCTTTTTACTATGCCCTGATAACAAAAGAGTTGGTAATTCCAGTTGAGAGAGAGAAAAAATATCCTTTAACGCGTGGTGTTGTCACAATCCATGTTTTGTGGGTCCTTGATATGAAAAGTCGATTGACGACAAAACGTCCGTCCGTCGGGCGTATGTGAACAAGTTGAACAACAGTAGTGTCTAAACTATTCGTACGATTGTTTCCAAACTGATAGATAGCAGCTGTCAATAGTATTGGCAAGTCCGATCAGCTAGCTTAGACCAAACGAAATAGAAAACTAATACGGGAAAGCCTGTGCCATTCTGTAGCACCACTAATTTGTTGCATATAATTGTGTTTCCTGTATATATATATATATATATATATATATATATATATATATATATATATATATATATATACATATACAGGAAACACAATTATATATATATTATATATCTATCTATCTCGTGTGTGTGTGTTTTAGGAGGGTAAGCTATAAAGATGGAGAAAGAGAAAGCGTAGAAAGAACCAGATGCGAAGGAAGTGTTAGTTTAGTTTTGTGCCAAGGTCAACCGCGTCTATAAAATTTATTAAATAACTTTAGCAAGTAGAATTGTCTTCATGGTGCCAAAGGAGGTGTGAATAGTGAATGTGCTAGATTTTAAAAGTATATTTTCTATATAATGGATATTAAACAGTAGAAAGATTTTGAAGGTTTTGATAACACAACCAAAAAATTTTAAAGTCATATTTATGGTCATATTTTCGTGTTTTTAGGTCATTACTGCTTGCATATTTCTACATTTTTAGGTCATGATCATCTAGGCCTTAATCATCAAAATTACTATTGCTTTTTTCACTAATTTTCTCCCTGAACAGTTCAATCATACTTTCTACAGAAAGTTTGCATAGTCACAAGTTCATTAGAATGGAGGAAGTCTGTAACTTCATAAAACATTTTTAATGTCTATGCAAGAATAAGATCACTTCTTCTTCTTTCTCTTCTTCACTTAATCCTGGAGTGTTTGGAAGAACCCAATTTTTCTAAAGCTGTTGCAGATGGTGGATTAATTTACATCTTTCCATGCCTTTGCAAATAATGCAGTGCAATAAGGATGGATATTTTAAATGTCTTTGTGTCCTTCCCTGACTCCATCAAACTTAATAATCTCTGCACATCTTTTAAGTAGTCGGTCTTGAAAGCATGGATTGTGACTAAGTCCATTAGCTGTAGCTTGCTTGTACAATTTGCTGCCAAGCATTCAATTCTAATGTTTCCCAAGTTCATTTGCTTTGAATGAGTAGAGTACTGATCAGCAAATAAACGAATTCTTGTTCTGCATTCCCATTACACATCAAGAGTATGCATTTGTGTGTCAAAAGTTAGGAAGTGATCCAAGCTTTTGTATTATCCTTGTATTTCGTGGGCCATGTTTTCATGTTCTTGATGCATCAAGGTTTCTTGGGCTTTCCTATAACAAATGAGCAAAGCTTTTCAGAACTGTTGGCATTTGCTCCCAACATCACAGTAAATCGTAATTTACATTTTTTGCCTCTATGGCAGTTCTCGCCTTTAAAGAAAAGAGTATTGTTCGGAACAACAAAAACTAAACCAGTTTCATCTATGTTAAAGATGTCCTGTTCATTGACAAGGTACATTAGTTTCCCCTAAGTATTTTATTGATTCATTACATGATTCTAGCTGGGTTTTACAGTATTGTATTCCGTCAATTTTCATGCTGACTTTTCTCAGTATTTTATGATTCATTGTGATCAATGTTTTTCTAAAATATTTGCAAATGTTTTTGTTGTCATTTAGTTTTTCTGTTGGACATGATTTGTGTTTTTTATGTTATTTTTAAAATACTTTTTTGGGTATTATTTAAGGAGTGTCAAGTGCTGTTGAAAGTTCCACCCCAAGCTAGAATGCCATATGTTAGAATATGCCAGAACAAAGAAAAATATATTATTTTTATGTTCATTTAATAGGAACATAATTTATAGGTAAAAAATAATTGATATCTTGTTTCCTTATGATTTGATACTTATTTTCAACCCATTTCATCCTACCATCAAAAGACTTTTCTTCCCTAACCTCTCAACTTTCCCATTAGCTTCCAAAATTAGGCTCTTAACAGGATAAAATAGGTGTCATATTTTCTTAAAAAGGCAGTGTTAATTGAGATGAAAATTACTTTTGAAATTTTATTTTATTTCAAACTATTTTATTAACTAATTTTGTTTACCATTACCTACCAGATTTTTGTTTTTGCTATTTCCATTTACATATTGCCATTTTTACCAAAAATAAAATGTATCTAGTCTTATTCATTTTGTGATTTTGACTTTTGTCTAAAATTGGAATTTGTTCAATTCCCAACTGGGGATTGTGGTAGATGCTGTGAACTACGGCTGAAAAAAGTCATGATAAAAAATATTATGCTTTTGATTTAAATCAAATTTATTTGATTTAAATAAGATATTTTAAAATTGTATTAAATGTTTTACTTTAAAACGAAATCGTTAAGTGATTCATTTATCCATAATTACTTTAAAAGCAGAAAAATGTTAATTAAAACATCAGTTTCTACATTTTTCTTGAAATTGTTGTTATTTTATTTAAAAAAATAAAGATGCTATATATTGAAGGGATCCATTGCAAAACCACCCTAACCCACAAAATCTTTAAATTTGATTTACTTATAGTTTGCTACTCTTGAAACACTTCTCTTGCATCCACATTACCAAATAAGCTTGTAGTACTCTCTATTAGCATGATTTAGCAAAAAGGCAATCTTCGTTCAAAGAAATTTTAACTTTTTCCTTTTTTTCTTTTTTTCTTTTCAATACTGCCCCAATCAAAAGGCACTTATTGTCGAAAACAACTGAATTATTTGAAAAACTTACAGCAATGTTAGTTTTTGAAATATTAAATTCTACTTAACAGTTGTCGTCCTGTTATCAAAAAATGCGGGGTATAGTGTTTGTTACTTGCAGATTATCCCTTAATACTTTAACAGTCAGAGGGAAGTATGCTTCCCACTTAAAATGAAATTTTATCAATATACACATAAAGAAATAGGTTAATATTATTAAAACTAGGAAGATTAACTTCTGTTTTAATTTGTTTTAACAATATTAATTTTGTTCTTTAAATGAGTATTAATAAAATTCCATTTTTCGTGCATTTTAATACAAACATCATTGAAGCTTTAAATGTATTTTTCTTCAAACTACCATATTTACCCGATTGTAAGCCGATCTTTTTTCCCCTTTTTTGTAGTTCAAAAATTGACCCTCGGCTTAGAATCGGTATCATCGTGTTGCTATAACGTAGCTGACACCAGACATCCGGAAATATGTCTATTTTTCGCCGGCCACGCAGCAGACACGGTAGAAAGTACGGATAAAACCCGTATGAAACCCACATATGTTAATTTGAAATTTATAATTGTCTGATTAAAATTTCTGAGTGACAGTTGGGGATAAAGCGGTGTTGCCTTAGTCGCGACACGCACGTGGTTCCGGCCACCAAGCCCGGGAGCGACCCCAGCAGTCATTCTTTTTCACTGATCTCAGGTAGTGACGTCATCAAAAATTAAGAGCTTGCGATTGGATAACGGACACCCTCTCCTTCCTAACTGTAGCTGTCAATCAATCAGATCTTTTATCTCTACAACAGTTCTGCGGCTGTCTGTTTGTAGCTGGGGGTAATTAGTGAATGTGCTATTGGGGTTAGCGAGACCAAAATCTTATAATGAAGCGCTTTCATTATACTGCCGATTTCAAAAGAAAAGTCATCCTGTTTGCTGAGGAGACGTCAAATCTTTCTGCGCAGCGGCGTTATGGAGTTGATGAAAGTAATACGATTCATTCAATGGATTCATTTCATACAATTCATTCTGGGACATTCAATAATTAAAGAGACAAATTGGTCTGGAGAAATAAATGTTTATTTTTACAAAACAGGACTTCTCCTACTTTTTAATATATTTCTCACCAACATTTATGCACTTGTTACAAAGGGCTACCAGCTTTTGTATGACGGCTGCAAAGTACTTTTTATCTTGGTGTTTGAACCAATTTCCCACAAATTTTTTTTGACAACCTCGTTATCTTGGGACTTCTCCCAACGTAATGCCTCCTTCAGTGGGCCAAACAAATGGAAATCACATGGTGCTAAATTGAGGCTGTAAGGGGGATGAGGCAGTACCTCCCAACCCATTTTGTCAATGGTTTCACGGGTTTGTTGTGGAGTGTGAGGACGTGCGTTGTTTTGCTGGAGAATCACATCTCTCCTCTGAGATCCATGACTTTTCTCTCTCATGACTGGCTTCACCTTCTTCAAAAACATATCTAAACAATATTGGCTGTTTACTAAAGACTGTTCTTCATGATAATCACAAAAAACGCACCTACAGCGTCCCCAATTTCAGTCAACATGACTTTTCTTGCTGATGTGGCGAGAACGATGTTTGTCAGTCACTGAGCTTCGACCATTTTTGAACTGTTCCACCAAATTGTAAAAATTCTCACAGTTCTTACAACTTTCAGCATACATTATGATCATTCTAGAATATATATTAGCTTGTTTGTCACCTTCAGCACGTTGAAAACGAATCAAAGAATGTTCTTCAATCAATGTGGAATTTTCAAGTGGACTCGCCATCGTTCATCTTAATTTTGAGGTTATGAACACAACAATGTTGATCCTTCAGATGGTCAGGGTTCATCCTAGTGATGCCAACGCAAAGTCCTAAAATTACCAAACTCGTCCTACCCACAGTTTTCTCTCCAGACCAATTTGTCTCTTTAATTATTGAATGACCTACGTATTAGACCAGGGCCGCTCAAGCAGAGCAAATCGGCAGCGCGGAGCCGCGTTGTCAGCCGAGAGCGGGACACCGGAGCCCGAGCGTTGCGCGCCTGGCGATAACCTCTGATACAGTGTCCCTGTAATTCCAGTCACGGAAACATGGAAGTCCACGCGAGCACTTCACAGACAAGAGCACCTACACCGACAATTTTCAATGCAGTATGGGAAGAAAAGTATCTTTTCGCCGACTACGGCAGTTATGCCAAAAGTTTAGTTTACATAAAGGGTTTCACGTGAAGAAATTTAATTTGCAACGACATTACACATTAAATCATGCTGATGAAAATTAAAAGTACGCAGAAGAAGAACAAAAGGAAGTTTTCAGTGTTCTGAAAAACAATGCCTCACTAGAATTAAGTTTTGGATGTATTTTGATGTTCTTATGTTGTTTTGGCAGTAAAATAACACAATACAAAAGAATTTAATTTCATTGCATACCGATACTACAACGTGAGCATTTAGGAAAAGAACTTCCTACAAAACCGTTTTCCAAAACTGCATCGGAATACTCCTCGATTGTTAAGTACGTTTGGATCAACATACAACTGTGAGCAATTTTTTGCTTTGAAAATCTGTAAATCTCGAATGAGAAGTACAATTACAGATCACAATCGGAAATGCATGTTAAGGCTCAACAGCACCATGCCATCTCTTCCAAATATAAAAAGTATATTGCGAAAAAAACATTTAAAAGGTGTAATTAGAGTATTTGATTTCGCAATCAACTTTATTTTTTATGTTAATTTCCTTTACTTTTAGTATTTTTATTACTAGTTTATTTAATAACATTTTTTGTGCAACCTTTATAATACTTTTCATATTTAGTAGCATGATAAACTGTGTAATGTCACCGCTATTAAATTTCTTTATGTTATTGAGCACTTGTTTTGCAACTAAACATTTGGCATTGCCGGCGCAATCTGCAAAAAGATACTTTTCTTCCCATGCTGCATTGCAAATTGTCGTGTTCTTAATTTCCAAATCACACTAATATGTTTATATCTAGTAACTGTTCCAATAAATGTTACAAAAGTATTTTACTGTTTTTTCTGTCGTAATATCCTTTCCCAGAGCAGTGAGACTTATTCATTCCGAACAACGTAAAATACCCCGTAGAAATACGACGCGACCCACTGTGCCACACGCCACCGATCGATATTTGATGACGTCATGAGCGGTCATCGTGCTCTTTCTGCGGCGGAAGAGGAGAGAGCAACCGACTGCTCCTCCTCGGAGCAAATAGTTGAGCGGCCCTGTATTAGACGGTGGAGAAAGCAGAAAGACGAATTGTGTGCGTGTTCCAGCAAAAGACAAACATTCGGAGGGCCAAAACGTGGTCGGCACCATGCAGTGGAAATAGTTTTGAATGATTTCGTGAGGGAGCAGCGTAAGAAATGTTTACCTGTAAATGCTGAAATGATTCAACTTAAGGCTCACGAAATTGCGCGAGAGCAGAAAATCGCCGGTTTCAAGGGTAGTCGACACTGGGTGCAACTCTTTATGAAGCGTTGGGGTTTTTCACTCCGAAGGCGTACGTCAATTGCACAGAAGTTGCCAGAAAATTATGAAGAGAAATTGATAGAGTTTCAGCGCTTCATAATAAAGCAGCGCACTGAAAAGAACTACCTTCTCGGTTATATAGGAAATGCAGACCAAACTCCAATATATTTTGATATGCCAGCAAATTATACAGTGGAAGAAAAGGGGAAGAAAGACGTAAAGTTCCTGTCAACAGGAAATGAAAAACAGCGCATGTCTGTGATGCTTGCATGTACCGCTGATGGACATAAGCTACCTCCGTTTGTTGTGTTCAAACGCAAGACACTCCCAAAATCGGAGTCCTTTCCTAAGAGCGTTATTGTACGCGCAAATGAAAATGGGTGGTTTACGGAAGACATGATGTTACAATGGGTTCAGTTAGTGTGGCAACGTCGCCCTGGCGCTTTGTTGGAGTTACGTAGCCTCCTGGTATTGGACTCTTACGCGGCCCACACCACCGAGGCGGTGAAGAAGAAGTTGAAAGATCAGGGAACCGACTTGGCAATTATTCCAGGGGGACAAACGTCAATACTTCAACCCTTGGATGTATGCATCAACAAACCATTCAAGGACAGGTTGAAGAAAATGTACTCGGACTGGCTCTCCAAAGAAGACAGAATGCTCACGCCCACGGGGCGCGTGAAACGGGCTAGTCTATCGCAAGTGTGTGCTCGGATAGATGATGCCTGGAAGAGTATTCCTAGAGAAGTTGTCGCAAGGGCTTTTAAAAAATGTTCAATCTCAAATGCCCTTGACGGCAGTGAAGATGACTTCCTTTTCGTGGACAAAAGTGACAAAGAGTCAAGTGAGGAATTGGAATCGTCTGATGACAGCATGAGTCAATGATCTCTAAAAAGTATGGAAATCAGTGGGCTGAGTGCATCAAGCATCAAATGTATTTCTTACATTTAAATAAATAAATTATTTTTTTTCGTTATTTCGTTCATTATTTCTAGGGGTCGGCTTACAATCGGTTTCGGCTAATAATCTAGTAAATACGGTAGTTTGTCTGTTAGGGCAATATTGCTGTTAAATTAGTGTTCTATAAGTGAAAGAAAACTAGTAGAAATAGTTAACAGTTCATTTATTTTACGACACTGTATATACACTTCGCTCACTTCTCTCCTCTCGCCTGCTCCTGCCTGCTTCCTTGACCAACATTACACTCTACTCTGTTACCAACATAACATCTTCCCTTTTTTACTTTCTCGCCTTACGAATACTTCGTAAGAAGAGAAAGTTATGTAATCGTGCGGCGGAAAACGGGGAATTTTCGCCAGAAAAACTCTTATAGCAGGGGTCTGGTGACAAAAAGTGGATAAAACCTGTTGCTAAATTTAGAAAAAAAATCCTCTATCTCGTGGTGTAGTCAAAATCCATGATTTGTTGCTTCTTCATACTACAAAATCGATTGACGGCAAAACGTCCGTCTGTGGTCAACGCTAGCGTCTAAACCGTTCGGCCGATTTTCTTCAAAATTGATATTCCCCGATCGTTTTTACTCGTCTCAAGGCCTCTGGAATTTGAAACCGATATTTAGTATTTGAGGGTACTTTACCTGGATAGGCCCAATTTTTCGAAAATTGCAAAAAACTGTTTAAAAACTCCAAAATTGAAGATAGAGAGTTTTGCCTCAGACAAAGTCGGTTGTACAAAATTAGCACTTGAAATAAGGTCATGAACCCTTTTTTAGAAAAACGAGTAGTTTTTGCGTAAATTGCGATTCAAATTTACAAAAAAAAATGTTCTCACAAACCGCTCCAAATTTTTTCTTGACAAAATGTACTTTCTGCACATGTGTAATAAGGGACGGTAAATATATAAACTAGTGGTGCTTTAGAATGGCACATACTTTCTCGCAGTAGTTATTTTTCAAATGCCGATCAGCGGATAAATTATTTGGAGTAAGCCATTCACCGCTGCCTTTCTTGGTCATGTTTGAAAGACATGTTTCTCGCATGTTGACAATTACCGGCATCCTAATGATAGAACTGATACAATTACGTTTTGACTAAAATATAAGTAGTTGGTCCGCATGTGGGTCCCGTGGCGCGGCTGGTTAATGCACCTTCGGGTTGAATCTTAAATAAGGAAGGTGCCGAGTTCGATTCCCCGAGGGGTATTTTAATTTGATGAATGTGATGTTGCAGGAAAAAACATTGAAGAGTGTAGATACTTTATTGAAAATCATTTGAAGTACTTCTACTCACGAATAGAATCAGTGCAGATAAATAGACAGGACTTGTCTGTGTTTTCCCTAACTGCATCTTTTAAACAATTTTTCAACTCTGTTATTCGATTTCTGAAGCGCATGACATGTCAAATCAACCGTTGTCTAGTATATATCTGTATGAACCAATTTAAGTAAAATTATGAGCATTTTAACGTTAATTGTAATACATTATAACAAGAACGCATGCGATAAACTTACAATCCCTAACGGTTCCGAAATTATTACTTCTAGCCTCACGAATACTTCGTAATGCGGTTCACCGCTGCCTTTCTTGGTCATGTTTGAAAGACATGTTTTTCGCATGTTGAAAATTACCGGCTCCTAATGATAAAATCGATACAATTACGTTTTGACTAAAATATAATTGTGATAAATGTCCTGGAAATGTCTACATATTTGTTCGAATTTTTAACTTTTAACAATGTTTTACTTCTCTTCTTGTATTTGTAAAGCGTATATACCATCGTATCAATTGTTTCTTATCATGCATTTACCATTTTATAGGTCGGTTCTAATCTTTCATGGCTCTGTTCGACACAGGCGGTGTTGGTGTTGCGTAGTGGTATAAGTGCCGGTTCGTTGACTTTGAGTTTCGGATGTCGGGTCTCGGTACGGAAAACGTTTGCTCGTGTAATACACTTTTGCTGGTTTATGAAGTAGTGGAATAGCAATAAGGACTGTATAGAAGCAGAGCGAGAAAGTATGTGCGTTGGAAGCACCACTAGTTTTTATAAGTGAAATAAAACTAATGTAATACACCTCAATTAGCAAACTGCTTTCAATTATTTGTTAAAAATTATTATTATTATTATTTAATGATCTAATAAAAAGTAATACAACTCAATTAACAGTTAGCTTAAAATTATTTGTACATGATATAATCTTTAAGTCTGTTAGGCAAACAAATGTTCCTAGAGGGTCTTGCGGTGGAAGCCTGTCCACTACCTGAATTTGTGAAAATCAGTCCATTCTCTGAATTTGTAAAATTTGAGGTACTGGAGGTACACATTGTATTTTCTTTTTCGTTCCTAGAATTGTTATTATTGTTAGATACTGATGATTTCACGGATTCACTGATTATAAACTGTGTGTCTGACAATGGCTGCCTGGGAAATGGCTTCAAGTGCACAATGTTGCGCCTGTAATGTTGGTTATTAACTTCCACAACGTTGTTCCTATCGTTCAGTTTCTCTTGAATGGTTCCTTTGTCCCATAGATGATTTTTATCTGAGTTTAGCTGTACTGTAACAGACTGACCCACTTCTAAATCTGGCAGTTTCTTTGTTTTGCGATCGTAATAATATTTACTTTCCTTTCTTTTTTTCTATTGTTGTAGAAACTTCTTTAATTACCCCGTCGAGATGGGTTGGTCCACGTCCTGACGGGGGGATGCAGAGAGGGCTCTCAAGTACTCCTTTCTTTCGCCACTCATTTTTCTTCTTACCCATTGTTCATTCTTATTCTTTTGTAACATCCTGTTTCTTTCTTCCTCTTCTATTTCACTGGCCCCCTCTGTATGCTGAACGCCCACCTATGTGTTTGCCGTGCATGGCGACCTGTGTCGGAGGGAATGTGTGTCCTGGCAATTGTCCTGTTTGTTTCCCAAACACTCACCTTGTGCTACGTTCGGCTTGCACTGAGGGATACGTTGTGTACGTATTTTTGGGAACATTCCCTGTAGGCCTCAATACGCTTGCTTTGGCATCGGACTCTTCTAAACGGGTGGTCGGGAGCTAACCCACTCCCGATCAATCGGCTTGGACTAGGGGCCGGTTGCATAAAGCTTTCCATACGGGTTCCATAGCAATGGGTTCTATAAAATGTATAGGCTCCACAGGCCGTTCACCGTTGCATAAAGCAAATGTATGGAATCTATAACTATAGGTCCTATAAGTACTTCAAAATGCCACCACTAGATAGCGACACAGTCGATATTTGAATAGTGCGTATTCTGTGTTTCGTTTTGCACGTTCTTAGTGTGTGCTGAGCTCTGTTGAGGTGGTTTTGGCGGAGTGTTGGTTTGTCTCTATACGTTCTCAGTAGCAATTTTGTTTTATTGCATTATATTCATTCATACATATATATTAGTCTACTTTTTATTTAATCCTTATTTAAGTACAGTTTATTAAAGAATAAACTGTACTTAAATAAGAATTAAATAAAAAGTAAAATAATATGTCTGTATGAATAATATTCACTAAAATTCAACACTCAAAAATACACCAAAAACGCACCCTACACACCAAATAAAAGTCTAACAAAATATTATATCACAACACGGACGCCAAGAACCACCAATAACCTCAAACACTAGTAAACAGATGCTTGCAGCAGTGCGCAGTGTCGCCATGTTGCTTATTTGTAGACATGTCTCAGGACCTATAAGCACTTGTAGACATGTCTCAGGACCTATAAGATATAGAACATTTTGTAGGTTCCATAAGTCGTATTGGTCGTTTCAGAAACTCGTTTTGCCGCTGTAGACTATTTTATAGAATCAATAAGCTTATGGATTCCATATCGAACGTTTATGCAACCGGCCCTAGGTCTTGTACTGAACTCCAGGTTGAGCGGGGGGAGACACGGTGGTGCAGCGCTGTGTTATTCCCCCACTATATCCTCGTGGCAACCCTGGCACTCCGATGGAGTGTCTCCTTGTTGGGCTCGGTGGTGCGTGGGGACCACGAGGATGAACCTGATCCACCTTTATGGATACAAAACCCTTTCCCCCGCCCTCTTCCGCAAGGAAGAGATGTCCGGAAAGAAACATTGATGTAAATAGTTTTTTTCTTGAATAATGAAGATAGACCTAAGAAACCTAGGTTCCTCCTCATGGCATGCGCTGAGGAAGGAAAGTCATTTAAAATGGTTAGTGCTGTGCGTTTGGCGCGAGCAATTGAGGAAAAATATGGAAAATTGCAAGCCGTAGTGCGACAAAGGAATGGCACCATTCTTTTTGAAACGCTAACGGATGATCAGATCGATAAAATCATCAAGACGAAGCAGATTGCCGGCCTCCAGGTGGAGGTGACCACTCACCCAACACTCAATCTTTGTAAGGGAGTGGTCAATCATGTCGACTTCTCAACAGAGAGCGAGGAGGATTTGGTTGCCTTCTTCAAGAGTCAGGGTGTGAGCGAAGTTTATAGAATTAAGAGGAGGGAGCGTGGGCGAGAAATCCCCACTTCCACTCTTATCCGAACATTCAACCTCCCTACTTTACCCAGGAATATCTCGTGCGGTTTTTATAACCTCCGCGTGCGGCAATATGTGCCCAATCCTTTGCGGTGTTTTAAGTGCCAGCGATTCGGCCATACACAACAGCGGTGCATGGCAGATACCCCAGTGTGCGGTACGTGTGGTGAACCAACTCACGAACCTGACCCTTGCACCACTACACCGCATTGCGTAAACTGTGAAGGTGACCACCCGGCAAATTATAATCAATGCCCCACCTTTCTGCGAAAGCGAGATATCCAAAAGATGAGAGTCGTGGAAAAAGTGTCTTTCCCTGAAGCCAAACGTCGGTTCCATGCGAGGAACCCAATTGACCTCTCGCGCTCGTTCTCTGACACTGTGAAAGCGAAATCTCCGAGGGTAGCAGCGGGCGGCCAAACAACGCGCTGCCCCGCAAGTAGTGAGTTTTGGTTGCCAAGTGTCACCAGTAGACCTCCCTGGGGATACATCTCCCCTTGAGGGTGGGAGAATAATAATCCCCACAAAATATAAAGTTGACAAAAAAGTCCAATCAGCACAGTCCACGAAATCGACAACAAAAACTGTATCGACGGATGTCGATGTCAGACGGACACCAAACCCCAACATAAAAGGACCTTCGAAGTCGCGACCGACTACAACTAACGAAACTATAGAGCGTCCAAGCATTTGATTGCAGTACAGAGCTTATGGAGAACAGTGTTGTCACTTCTCAGCAGCGCTTACACGCAACACTCGTGCTTGATACTCGAATTGACATGAAATTTTGCCAGCTTGTTCAGCACCTTTTAAAATCCATAAATATTGATTTTTGAAGAAAGAAGCATCGCAAGTAGTGATTTTGCGAAATTAGTATTCATACTTTTCATGACCTGCAGCATGTCGAAGTGCGGAAATCGTCGCGCCCCGCCGCTGTCGTCAGGGTCTGAGCAGCACCCTCTCCCTGGAGAGGGTGCTGGTTAAAAACGGGTGTTTACATGACAGGTTCGGAAAGACACGAAGGTCGAACACATACGTGGAATAATCCAAATACAATTATTGCAAAGATACGAGCCTCTGAAAATGTTATCTCGATATGGGACAAACAAACATGTACTTACGACTTCGGTAAAATTATTAAGAATGCGTGTTACTGTGCCGTTGAAACTAAAAAGAGACCAACGGATATGACCTTTGCCATCAGTCGTGAAAGAACGAACGCGCTATAAATCTGACATCGATTGATAAAAGTTTCTGGCGCTGCCGATACAACTTTGCTCGTTGCAGGAAGCGCGGAGATCATGAAAGGTCTTGATGCAAAACGTCTCTAATGCACTATTTCTAATACTCCCTAACACTTAAAAATTTTAATAGTATGTGGGTTTTGCTTGGTGTTCTACCAGCTGGCGAAATGTTTAGAATGTTTGCTGCACTGGCTTCCAATACCGGATGTCCCGCGAAAGGGGAGCTGTCTTCCCATCGACGACAGACGTTGACAACTCAGAGTTTCGCCAGTCTGAGTGTGAAGGTCACAGAGGGCAAAGTTATTTTTACTACTATTTTATTCATAAGCAAGATGGGATTTCGGCAGGGGGTCTCGCCCCTTCTTCAGATACGTACCACTTACAAGCCTGGAGCAAATTAGAATACCACTTGAACGGAAATAATTTTAAAACATGTTAAATAGCAGGCTTAATATTAGAAATTAAAGATTTTTGATAAAAAAAATATGTATTATTTTTATTAGAATTATTATTTAAAAAAATAGGCCTTTAAATGAGAGTTAAAACTGAAATATCAATAGCAAAACAAGTCCAAATCCAGTTGGAACATTGTTAATTCATCACATACTGACGAGGCTTGAATTGTTTTGTGCGAATGACATCGATATCAAGGTCATTATTGCTAAGTTTCAGTCCCAAGTCATTTTGTACGTCCAATACATCCACTTTTTTTGGTAAAATAAAGGGAAAATGCTCGTTCACAAAGGTGAGGTGACATGGATTGTATCAAATACTGCAAGGGTTTGTGCGGACAATGCGTAATATTCTTTTCGAACACCCAGCCAATAATTCATCTCATATTCGCTTTTGAAAGCACATTTTATGACAACTACTGGTTGAATGTCTTTGGCATTATTATTATTAACTGTAAAATTTCTAATTCATTTTTAGATATGTTTAAATGTATTTCACTGTTTTTAATAAGTGAAATTCAAAAATAAATACTTTATTTTTCCTTTCACACCGCCTGTTGAGAATCGCTGAGAAGTATTCAAGATCACTGAACGACATGAAATGTTCATTCGGAGCGCACGAAATATTGTTTTATTACCGTCTAAATCAAGAACCATGATTCATACAGAAATGTGGTTGGTCTCATATCAAAATTTGGACTTCCCTTGTCATTTCATCCGCTGGGTGTTTGTGCTTTTCTGCAATAATAAAAAAGTTTCTCGCATTGTGAAAATTTAAGGACGTCAAAATGTAGAAATAAGCATTTGGCTATCATTTATAATTAATTTCATTTATAATTAATTTCATGGAAATTAAACCATAAAAATAAATTACAAAATAACCATCACATTCATAAGAGTTCTGGGAATAACTGGTAAAAAACTCAATTGTCTAAGATTAACACAACTGAAGCTATCGTTGAATGAACTTGTTAAGTATTTGCGCGTGAAACAAGACGGACGTGTCGAATAACCCCGAGCTTCCTGAATCGGCAACACAGCTTGCGGTAGAAAGAGAGAGTCTTATGTAAAATTGTATTGGATAGAAAGAGAGGGCAATACTCCATAAGACGCCGTACTGCAATCAAATGTTAGGATGCACAATAGCTCTGAGCGAGCATCCAGCTCCGCTGGCAATGCCCAGGAGGTCTCTGTTTTGGGGGAGGCTCCCGTTGGGGAGGAGTCTCGTGCATCCGGCTCCTAACGTCGGAAGAAAAAAGAAAGTTGGCTACCATGGCTCTAATGTCATGGAACGCAAATGGTTTCTCCTCGCGACGGGACGACCTTAAACTGTTGTTGTCCCGTTACAATCCTCTGGTGATTTGTCTTCAAGAGACTCACCTTACCCCACTTGGCTCCCTATCTTTTCGCGGATTTTCTTCGTACAGGTTCGATGTGGATGATTGTCTCCGCCCTCATGGCGGAGTTGCTTCACTGGTGCATGATTCGCTGCTATCTACAGAGGTACCTCTTCAGACTGACTTTCAAACAGTATGTGTGCAGGTGCACCTCCCATCCCTCACACTCACTGTGTGTAATATCTCTATCCCTCCAGGTCTGGCTATATCAGCAGACAAACTCTTAGGGTTAGCCACGCAACAAAATAGAGCAAAAAAAAAACAAGAAAACATTAACAATAAAGTATTAATTAATTACTATTTAATTACTCCATTTTAACATCATTTCAACAACAATTTGTTTAAACAAATTGAAAATTATCACAAAAACACACAAAAATGAAAAAAACGTAAAACTTTTCCTTACAGGCGAATTACTAAATTACTTCTGGCGATTCCTTCACAACATACCTTTCTTTAAAAAAATAATTTCCTTAAATTAATTACTCCGGACAGTTGTTAAAAAATCGCAAAGAGCTTTGAACCAAAAACTCCTGCTTACAGACACAAATTTCAAAAAATCAGAAAAATATAATCTTACCGGCGGACCACAGCTTTTTAACACTAATTTGTTTAATATACTTCATATTTATTAACAAAACGGCTCACGAATTAATTACTGCATTCAATTGTTTATAATGAGCCCTGAAGCATCACAATGACATACTCACGTTCATCTTTTAAACAAATATCCACAGAAAAAAAACTATTCGGCGGAATACAGAAATATTGGTCTAGCGCTCATTACAGGATATTCATTGAATTAGAAACTATTTGTTTATATTAATTACTGCGCCGAAAATGCTCTAAAATAGGCACAACTTTTGCACCGAAATCGCATTTTCTACAAAAATATTTTAAAAAATTAGGTAATAAACTTCTCCCGGCAAACCACACTATTACCAACTGTAGTTTGTTACAAACACTATATTTCACGATGAAATTACTCCAGAATTAATTACTGCTTGCAATTGTTTATAACAAGCATCCAAACTTCAGACACATAAACATACTACCACGTACGAAGCAAAATATCGCAGAAAAGCACCTAACCAGCGGAATACTCAAATGTTATTACCGATTCCATCACTAGATATCATTAGTTTTAAAAACTATTAGTTGAAATTAATTACTCCGAACAGTTGTTAAGAATCCCACACAGCTTTGATCCAAAAACTTTTGCTTACCGACACAAATTTCAAAAAATCATAAAATATAAACTTACCGGCGGACCACAGCTTTATTAACACTAATTTGTTTAATATACTTCATATTTATCAACTAAACGGCTCACGAATTAATTACTGCATTCAGTTGTTTATAATGAGCCCTGAAGCATCACAAGGACATACTCACGTTCATCATTTAAACAAATATCCACAGAAAAAAAAACTATTCGGCGGAATACAGAAATATTGGTCTAGGGATCATTACAGGATATTCATTGAATTAGAAACTATTTGTTTATATTAATTACTGCGCCGAAAATGCTCTAAAATGGGCATAACTTTTGCACCGAAATCGCATTTTCTACAAAAATATTTAAAAAAAATTAGATAATAAACTTCTCCCGGCAAACCACAGTATTATCAACTGTAGTTTGTTACAAACACTTTATATTTCACGATGAAATTACTCCTAAATTAATTACTGCTTGCAATTGTTTATAACAAGCATCCAAACTTCAGACACATAAACATACTACCACGTACGAAGCAAAAAAAGCAGAAAAACACCTAACCAGCGGAATACTAAAATGTTATTACCGATTCCATCACTAGATATAATTAGTTTTAAAAACTATTAGTTGAAATGAACTACTCCGAACAGTTGTTAAGAATCCCACACAGCTTTGATCCAAAAACTCCTGCTTACCGACACAAATTTCAAAAAATCATAAAATATAAACTTACCGGCGGACCACAGCTTTATTAACACTAATTTGTTTAATATACTTCATATTTATTAACTAAACGGCTCACGAATTAATTACTGCATTCAATTGTTTATAATGAGCCCTGAAGCATCACAATGACATACTCACGTTCATCTTTTAAACAAATATCCACAGAAAAAAACTATTCGGCGGAATACAGAAATATTAGTCTAGGGCTCATTGCAGGATATCCATTGAATTAGATACATTTTGTTTATATTAATTACTGTGCCGAAAATGCTCTAAAATGGGCATAACTTTTGCACGAAAATCGCATTCTCTACAAAAATATTTTTAAAAAATCAGGAATAATATTTTACCGTCGAACCACAGTATTACTAACACTAATTTTTTTACCAACACTATATATTTTACATTGAAATTACTTCAAAACCTGCATCCAAACTACAGATTACTAACACTAATTTTTTTACCAATTGTCAATTTCTGTAAAAGAGACCTTCATCTCTACATGGACATTCTATTCTCCTTTATTTATTAAACGATTTTTCACTCCTGTTCATCTTCGTCCACTTCATTTATGCCTATTGCATTTACAGTGATCTTTGAAGATGGAGTTCAAAATTAAATTAATTTTCCTTAAAAGCCCTATTGAATATTTACTTTTTTTACTCAACTCTTAATCGTACTACTTAACTGGTTCATATTGTGTTTGGTAAGTCGTTCTATGTTTTCTTTTCTTAATACGAGGTATTGAAATTTTGGGAATAGGTACCAAGGCGTTTCTGAATCATAAGTTATGAGAGCTGGAAAAGTGGGAGAATCAGAATATAATATATTTAACTTTTCAAAACCCAGTGTAAAGAATTTAAATAGGTTAACAGTGAAACAAACCATTTAAAGAAACAATATATGACAGTGGTGTTTATTTGCAGGAATAGTAATGAGTACACTGAAGACGTTTTTCCAAAAATTAATTTTCTTCTCAGTTGATCCATTATGTCATTTAATCCACTACTATTGAAAATTTGACAAAATGAAATTTTTTGTAATTTTTTGCAAATACATACTGTGACACCCCAGTTGGTGAAACTGATTTCCAAAAGCCATCAATGTAAAACTGAATTACTTCAGATTATAATAAATCAATTCATCACACAACGATCCAACAAATACTTTATGTTATTAATGTAACACCATTTATTGAACTTCACATGAAGAATCAATCCACATCAGAATTTATTGCTTTTGTCATATGCTTATACACATTACTGGTACAATTTTTAAATATCCTTATAAGATATTAGCACAGCAACATCATTGTTGAATCTCAAGACAGTAAAAATAACTAGTCAGTTACACGCAAACTTTCAGAGGTCATACATGAAACGCTAAGCAATTTTAAGCTGTGGGTGATTACTCTTCTGAAAAGTCTCTGAAGCGAGAACAAGGATAAATAAATAATTAATTATTCATAATGAAATTTGATGAAAGATTGGGAATGAATATCGCCAAGCTTTTTACCATACTAATGTGTATTAATAAACACAAAAACAGCGGTTTGAATGAAATAGCTGAACAGAAAATTTATTTATTTATCAAAACATAATTAAATTAAATTTGTACATTGTACTTACATACTAACAAATTAAACCTTGTATTCTAAATATAATAATAATTAATAATAATAGTAATAATAATAATAAAAAGGAAATCAGGCTAATCAGGCCAATTTTTGATATCACACTATAATATAGGATGTTGCTACCATAACCGTGAGTTGGCATGGACAAAGGATGACACGCTTCAAGAGATCAGATCTGCAGGGGCTAAAGAAACTAGCATCTGCGCTGTCATAGTTGAGGTTGAAAATCAATTGAAACATTTTCCATCAGGGGAAGACTAAGCCATTCTGGGATGAAGCACGAAATTCCATTAGAATAATAGCTAGCAATTGTCGAATGTAAAACTGCCAGATTACATCTAAAAAATTTTAAGAATTAGTTTCCTCAAACACACCTTTTTTTCAAAGAGACAATAAGAGCATTGGTCTGACAACACCATCACACCACTACCAGCATATACTGGTAGGCAGAAAACGTAGCATTGTGTCAGCACTGGCATGACCACACATGTAATTTACAGTAAATGCCAGTCATTGGCATTTCATTTTGCGAAACGAAAAATATCATAGCTTCAAACGTCCAAAAGCATGTTGCAATACAATTTTAATTTTATTCATATTTCAATTTCAAACAATATTATCAGTAAAAACATCAATTGTATACGAAGCCCACCAACACCAACAGATGACATTATGTAACAATTCTTCTCAACAACAAAACCCAGTAATGTCGTTGGTCAGCCGTAACCTGTGGACAGCCTGACGCACATAATCGCACACTTCACCCTGCACTTAATGTTGGCTTGAAAAAAAACAAGGAAACTAAACATACCTCTAAATAGCTCAGTATAAATTTTTTGTTATATTTTTAATTTATTTTATTGATTTTTTGTATTTTTTAAATTTTGATTAAAATCCAAAACCTGATAAACATACGACTAATCTTACATTCTAACAAATTAAACCTAATATGCTAAAAAATAAAATAATAATAATAATAATAATAATAATAATAATAATAATAATAAAAAGAAAATCAGGTCAATTGGGCGAATATTTGATTTCCGAGCAAACACCCCATGAGGATCATAACAATTTGCTTGGACAGTTCACTAAATATATCCTGGAAAGGAAAACAACTATACCCTTTTTAAGCACACTCAAGTAAAAAATATACACCGAAAGAGAAAACAGAAGCCTTCGCTGATTACTTTGCACAATCGTTTACTGCGAACAGCAGTCCCACACATTGTGTTTACATGGATTATCACAAGTAACATCAGCACCTAATTATAACATTCGGTATAGAATAAATACAGTTCACCAAATAGAATTAAAAACTTATAAAAAATCTCCCTCTTGAAAAAGCTCCTGGCCACGATAAAATAAGTAATATTATATTAAAAAAACGTGCCTCGCCCCACAATAGCCTTCATTAAAATAATATATCAAATTTAATTCTCAGAGCAGGATGCTCTCCAATAATGTGGAAAAATTTCACCCTAATCTCCGTAACCATGCCCCTTGAAATCATAACTATACAGAAAGTTACTGATCTATCAGTCTCCACCCACCTCTATCAGGTATTCCAGAAAAAATAATACCAAACAGATTTAATGACGTCTAAACAATACACAGACCATATCGAAACACCAATTTGGCTTCATCAATAAATTATCCACATCACTCCAGCTACTTCGAACATTCGAACACATCCATACTGCCTTCCAGAACAAACCACAAAAGCCACCTTCCTAGATATTTTCCAGGTTTTTGATAAAGTTTTGCACCCAGCCTAATATACTATATGAAAACCATAGAGGACTCAGAATTACATACTAAAAATCATTAAAAGTTTTATAACAGACAGAACATTTACAGTAACAGTCGATAAGCACGTTTCCAATCCCCACAAAATAAAGCAGGACTTCCACAAGGATCACCCATTTCACCCGCCCTTTTCTACCTTTACACATCTATATACTAACCTCTATATCGCACAATTTGCTGGCAATACTGCCACCTTCATGTCCAACCAAGTCAGCACTTGCAATAAAATCCAACTACACTAGGAAAACAAATGATTGGTCCTTAAAATGGAAAATCAAGCTCAATGCGTCAATATCAACAGCCAAAATATTCCCTCTCTGAACATTCGCCACC
The DNA here is from genome assembly GCA_031308135.1 of Acheta domesticus. Taxonomy (NCBI): domain Eukaryota; kingdom Metazoa; phylum Arthropoda; class Insecta; order Orthoptera; family Gryllidae; genus Acheta; species Acheta domesticus. Next base: position 22,835 of record JAHLJT010003067.1, on the reverse strand, counting down.
CCCATCCCACTCCAAATTAATAACAACATAATCCCCTGGACCCCATTCAACCAAACTGTTAAATATTTGGGACTAAAGTTTGATACAAGATTAACCTGGAAATCTCACATAGCAATGAAAATTCAAGAAACCAAAATTAAATTCAACAAAAAGCAAACTGACACGCCTTCGCGCTCTCAACAATTCGTCACACCCTCCAAGTCATAACTTGACCAACAATATTCATACTCAAAAATTCCACCCCCATGTCATCAACCTCTCCTCCTGTGTACTAACCGATGAAGAAACTTCCCTCCTCAACAAAGGCCTAAAATATTCTATTCCACACACCCCACCTCATTCTGAAATTAAAACTCTATGCGTACAGATAGACAATATCATTAGCTATCACCCCAATTCTGATTAATTGAAACACAATATAACACACAACATCAAACAGGAATTAAAACACACCCATCACACACACATGAACACACAGTCAGTCTTCCACTAAACACAGTTTAAAACAGAAAATAGATAACAATAGTTTACTCATTTCTGAAGCTGACAAAGGAAATTCTGTAGTCATTCTGGACAAATCCGATTATCACAAAAAAATGTTCGACTTTATAAACAATAACAACATCGTACCTATTAAAAAAGATCCCATGAACAAACACTTGTGCCAAATCAAAAAAGAACTTGCAGAATCCAAAGCTCTTTTCCCCGCCCCTAACAGAATCATCCCCTCTAATCCACTTCCACCTCGACTATACGGCCTCCCAAAAATTCACAAATCTTCTACACCGATAAGACCTGTCGTTTCATACACCAATCCCATTACACACAGACTCGCACAGAAACTCAACCAAGATTTTGCCGCACACATCAAATTCTCTCCCTCTCACACCATCAACAACAGTATCAATTAGTAGACAAGATCAAAAACGAAGTTGTGCCACCTAATGGCAAACTCATTTCCTTAGACGTGACGAACCTTTTTCCGAGCATCCCGACCACGGAATGCAAACATATTCTACGGGACATCCTGGACAACTCTTGAGTCCTATTCCTATAAAAAATGAGCTGTACAACCTGATATCTCTCTGTTTAGACATTAATTACTTTAAATTTAACGAATCATTTTTCACTCAAACTTCTGGCCTACCTATGGGGTCCCCACTTTCCCCACTACTAGCAGACATTTTTATGGACAACCTAGAGAAACAAATTTTTAATTCTGGACACCCTCAGTTAAAAAATGTAACCTATTGGTATAGATACGTAGATGACATCATAGTACTTTGGACCGGCACTTACAGACAACTGAAAAACTTCACTGACTTCCTTAATTCTATACATTCTTATATACAATTTACAGTGGAGAAAGAAAATGAGAACAGAACCCTTAACTTTCTAGACCTATCCATCACTTTAGTGAATGACAGACACGTTTTAGACATATACAGGAAACCGACACAGTCATTCATAACACTTCACAACATCCACCCTCTCACAAACACGCAGCATTCCATATATGTTCACATAGTATGGTTCACAGATTGTTCTCGATTCCTCTCTCCCCCCAGAACATCAAGAAAGAAATTCTTAACATTAAACAAATAGCTACCAATAATGGCTACAACAACTGTCTTATTGACAATCTTATCAAAAGAAAAACTATCTCCCTTAACACAAAAACATTAACTTCACTGACTCCCACGCACACAACACACACGCACACCAGATATACCATTCCCTTTTTTGGAACATTGTCACTCAAAATTGCCAAAAAGCTCAGTCAATTCGACATACACGTCACATTCAGCACACCAACCTGTCTCCACACCACACTCTCCCACAACAAAGATCCGAATCCCCAAGTCTCTATCATGTGGAGTGTACTCCATTTCCTGAGGTAGTTGCAATGCTGAATATATTGGCCAAACCGGAAGATCCTTTAAACAAAGGATCAAATAACACATACAAGCTCTCACACAAAAAAACACACATTCACACTTTGCCAACCATCTATTAGAACAAGGACACTCGTTTAATGCAGACACTGATGTCAAAATTTTAGAAATTGAAAACAGATTCACACATAGACTTTAAACTAGAAGCAATACATATTAATAATTTATTAAACAATCCCCAACACACTATTTTGAATGAACAAATTCCTTCTCTCTCCCCTCTCCTGAAACTGGCCGCTTCCAAAGCACATTAACCCCTCTGCCTGCCTCTTTTCCGCCACCCGGCTGGGCCTTTCCCGTAATAGCCATTTCCTAGAAAAAACCCTGCGTTCTCCCCTCCCTCCATTGATTGTTGCCTTCGCCTTTCACTGTTTTGTCTGGACTGAGGACCACGGCCACCTCTAATGGGTACGTCAGTTTGCTCACCTAAATTTATTAATTCATTTATTTATTTTGTTACTTATTCATTTCCTAATTTTTACCTCTCTTCAGAACGTATATTTGTTATTCAAAATTACGTTTCCACTTTCACATTTTATATTATAATCTTCCAGTTTTCTTTTATTCGAATTTGTTTCATAATATTATTTGTAATTACATTAAATGTAATTATATGTATTATCATTTATTTATTTAATTTTCATTTGTCATTTTTAAAAATTATATGTCAATTTCACATTTTTTAAATCAAATTCATAACAATATTCTGTAAAAAATTTTAATTTTTTAATTTTTAATTTTTGCAATTTAGGTATTATTATCATTATTACTATTATTATTTTTGTAGCACTGAAGATGGCCGCAATGCGGCCGAAAAAGCTTTCTGCCACAATAAAGAATTACGATGGAGAGCCAACACCTCGTATAGATTTCAATGATAAAATTAAATTAATTCAGCTAAAACCACTAGTAAATCACAAAAGCAGTCTCTCCCCAAACAATGCCGCAACCCCATACAAGAGAATAATTAGACTTCTAATGTTGTGTGCTAGCCCCATTTGGACAAACGCTTCACAGACAAACATCTAATGCAAATAGCTACTGAACCATGAACTCATCATTCGAACAATAAAAATAGTTTTTAAAAAAGTGCAAACCTTGGGGCATTATCTCTAACTCGTAATCTTTGTCACAGACGACCTTCCCACTACACTTCACACACTCTTGGCACAACTCTCCGCCATTTCAGCTCTATTTATGACCAACGCACCCAGTAACATAGCAGGGCGAAGAACCAGCAACACTTAAATGTGAAAGATAAATGGGCAACGAAATGGAAGATAAAACAACATATAATAAGGAAATGAAATAATAAAGGAAGATCGAAACCAAGTGAAGGAAGATCTATGAATAATTTGCAATATGTAAGCTATTTACAAATGGGAATGTATAAAAAGAATTATTAGTCTGGGTAATTGTAAGACAGAAATAATTACTTCTTTACATTTGTGTTTTTTCTTTGTAATAGTAGAGAAGCAATTCTGGAATAACTTTTGTAGTGTCCTTTACAAGTGCTGTTGTGCCTCCAGAATCGTCGTACTCGTACCACTTGTTTCTTCTAAGAACATTTGCAGTGTAGTGTGCAATGCTCTTGTAATTAGTAATTTTTTTTGGTCCTTTATATCGAATGAAACCCACAAGTATTAGTTCATCTTCTGATGTTAGTGGATGGTTCACTTTTATGGGAATATCTTTCAGACGAACTGATTTTAGCTCTCCTGTGCTTGAGAACATTTCTATTGCACATAACGTTCCTAGGAAATGTAATGGTCAGGAATAGTAAAATATATTAAATTCACAATCGTTTCATATTGTAAAACTAATTTAATTTTGAACACATGTCCGATTCATTTATTCTTTTTGATATTTTAAAATTTGACTCACCTATACGAGACACTTCCGTACTTTCAATTCCTTCGCAGTGATTTGTTGCACATTTTCCAGTGGTGCTCAATATAATTTGGTTTCTAATTATGTCACTGAAATTTGCATGAAGCAAATCATTTATATCTACTGATATACTGGGGATATATTTAATTTTTTTGCAGTTGTTTGAACAAGTAGTGACTTCTATAAATGTGGGCTCTTCCTTAAGTAACAAACTGTACATATGCGCACTGTCCACTGCCCAGTCCAATGTATACGAATTAGCGATTCCAAACTGTTTCTTTTCAAAAAAAGTTGAGAAGTACTTCAGTCCGCATTTTATATAAATGACTCGTTATTCCTGAAGCCACAGCTTTTGAAACTATTCTAAATATATCTCCAGACAAATATCCTATCTGAAAGAATACAAGAACACATTATGTACATTGTAGATGCATACATTTTAGAAAATAAACTTTTCGAAATATTCAATATTTGCTCTTAAAAAAGATATAATAGTTTATTGCAAGTTTCAATATGCATTGTTTTATTTTATAGGAAATGTAACACAGTACCTTTAAGAAACCTACCAATTTAATTCATTTATATTTCAATCTAATTTATCTCAAATTCCTTAGAAATATACTTAATAAACATATTGGACTCTAGGGAAAAGAACTGAGATCATTCACTATGATTTTCTCTAACATTCAAAAAGTATTAATCCTTCTTATTATACGCCTTTTTAAAATATTTTTTTCATTATTTCATTCATTTCAATGTAACAACAAAATACAGAATTAATAATATTACCTTTTCTCTAAAATGTTTGTTGTCAACTGCTACAACAAATAGTATGTGGAAAATGCTGTCAAAGGCACACGTATTGGATACTGAAATGGTCTCACCAGCTATGCAAGAATCATGTATGTTCATATGATTTGCGTTTTTCATCACTGGTAGTCGTTTGTGTTTCGTCCACTCGAAACTATCGTTTAGTATGGCTTTGTTGGCACCTAAATATAAATTATTTCTATCAACACTTTTTCCAAGACCCCTCCAGTTTTCAACTTCTCTTGAAGCTACAATGACTCGACTGGAGGCATCATTTACGCATGCCTTACAAATTCTGTGCATGCCGTAGCCTTCTTCGCTATCGTAAGGACCAGAACACTCATTTAAAGTATGTACAGCCTTGTTGCAAATTACACATAGACTAGAGGTATACCCGTTCATTAAATGAGCGGTTTCTTTTTTCTCCATTCGGGAAGCGATCAGGTAAAGAAAACAAACTTGCAAAATTAAGCATCTCTTCTGCAGATGAAGGATTGAAAGGTTTACAAAATGAAAAAAATGTCTTTGCAATTCAATGACAATATATTTATCATATAGTTTTTAAACAATTTCTTGATATATTAGATAGTCTCAATTTATATGAGTGATTAAAATTTTACGTGTAAAGAATTTGTTACAATACACCATACATATATGGTAATGAATAAACGTGAATCATTATTATTTTTCCACTACATGAAAGTGATTGTATTCATTGTTAAAACGTAACTTCATGCAATTATGAATACATTCCATGTGAAACCACTTTTTAAATCCATTCAGTTTAACACATGAATAAATGTACTATAAAAATTCAATTTCAGTTTACCGGTACATGATACGTTGCACATCAAAGTGGAAAACGTTGTAACCAACGCAAGTATTGAAATTTATATTGATACAATAACACATCCATTGTCTAAGCTCTCAGGACTGTCTATCCTGTAAAATATAGTATCCCCAAAACAATATTTTTCCTCTTAATTTTATAAAATTAAATCAAACTTGAGACAATTGCAGGTCATACACTTTTTTAGCTCTTCAATGTACAATGTAGTTCTTAGGGGGGATACATTTTGTAGTTCCATGGCAATATTGAAATATGTTTAAATCATTCACTCTTTATTGTAATGTATGTATTGCATTGCATTAATATTAAGACAGATTATCTGAAGTGGCACAGAAACAACTCAATTTCAAGCTGGAAAAATGTTTGTTTCCTCTAGAGAAGAAAGAGCCTATGCTGGTATTGTAAGTGAAATGTTAACTAATATTCCTCAGAATGCATGAAGATGCAAGATATTACATAAACATTACTCAATTATTTAACTATTCACAATTACTGTTCTACACATCATATTTTATTATTTTCGGAGAACTCTTAAGAATATAATGGAATTCAACACCATACAGAATTATTTTGCACCTAAAAAGTTATAAGGGATGCTAAATATTTGTTTATTTTGTTTTTGATAAAATTTTGATGTGAGAATCTACAGCATATTGTTGGAACAGTCTTCCAGAATTGGGCAAAGGGCTGAAACCACCTCATATTGCTAAGCGATAAGAATAGTTCTGCAACTGAGTAACAACATTACAAACCGAAGTTGTGTGAACAGAATCAAGACTCATCCAAAGCTTCCACAATAATTCTCTATGTACAAAAAGTAATGGATAAGAAATGGGATCAGTATCGGAGTCGAGAGCAGATATTATTTTTATTCGATGACCAAATACTTCAGAATGAATTGTGAAAGAAATATTGTTGAAGGGACCTTCATCGTCACTTAGAAATAAAGAAGCAATTTCTACAGTTGTGGATAGATCATAATGTCTTTTATCAAAAGTATTCCGCAGAAAAAATGAGATGGTAAATAGTAACAGAAGTAGAACAGGTTTGTTTCACATCAACTTTATGTTGAAACAATTGAGCATACGGATTGACAATGAGAAGCCTGTGCATCAATAATATCATTAAATCTGCTTCGCATTTGTTATTACTATCTTGATTTATTCTGAACTGTACAGAATTGTCCGAGTCTCGAATAAAGATAGACTTGCATGCTTAAAAGGATTGTCATTATTGAGATGTACAGTTATCACTGAATGATATATATGCCCTTGAATGCGTAACAGTACGGCCTATGGTTTTTAAATGTTAAAAGATTTGCTTGCACAGAGACAAATGCTAGAACATTAGTATAACTTCTAATATTACTCAAGTAATGTTTTGATCTTTCATCATTTTTTGTAATTAATTTTCCTAGGAGTTCAGGAACCTCAATAGGGGAAACAATATCAGATTTTATTTTGCTTGGCTTAATAAATCCGCCTTGTGCTTCTTCGGAGGCAAAATGTCTCTAGTTTAAGTACTCAAAAAATACAGACATTTCTTCAAAATAAACTTTCTGGACATCTTTATCGTTTTGGAGCATCATGTCTCTTCCTGTTCACACTACGGTTTGGCTGTACTATGTATACTTCTTTGTAGACTGCTACATCTGCTTCCCCTGATCCTCTGACAACATTAACTTGGCGTGGAGGACTGTTTCTGTTGTTTTGATCTTTCTTCCTTTTTTACGTTAGCTTTCCAAAGTCAAACGCCTCTTACATGCCATTGTAGCTACAAATTACAAATCATATCAATTCAGTTATGTCCTAACAATAATCTTGTGTCAAATGTTACTGTAGCAATGATGATATATTATACTGTATCACAACACATAATTTTATATCATTTCATTAATTAATTAACGCGTACTTTTGAACTTCCAAATTTCAAAGCTCCACAAACAGCCACACATAAATAATTAGTCAGTGACCTTGCAAGTCGCTGAAAAATAATTCATCAACATCAATATACAAATTCTACAAATGATACTACATTGTAGATAGAATATATCTACAAATGATCTACCATAATAATTCAGTTGTATATTAACAAAGTATTGAGATGTACAATTATCACTAACAATATTACAGCATTGTGATATTTTAAATTTATTAGTAATTTTCAGTATTGATCAGAATAAATATTAAAAGAAATACACTTATGGATAAGGTAAATTACTATTTTTCTTTTCTTTAAAAATGTAATGCTGAAAAAAGTTGAACTGCATTCCCACACAAATAATTTGTCAGTGGTCTAGCACTTTGTTGAAAATGATTAATCAATATCAGTACACAAATACATGCCAATCTATTTACAAATTATACATCACAACAATTCAGTTCTATAGTAAGACTAATGGATATAACGTTATTGCAGCACTGACATGTTTTGGTTAAGTTTGGTAGATGAAACCAATTCACATGGACAACAGCTGAAAATGTTAATGTAATAAAGATCAATAAAACCAATCAATCAAGAAAAAAGTATTGCAATAAATGCACATAATCAACAGAATAAATCAAGGGGGAAAATAGTCCAAAAAGCACATTTATGGATACAGTAAGTTAGTTTTTATCTTTATTAAAAAAGGAATGAAACACAGTTACTCCTTTGAATAAATTATTTACATTAGTTTGGTTTCGTAGTTGAAACAAATTTACTTGTACAAATACAACTGAAGAAATTAGGTTATGTTAGGTTTGGTTAGGCGCGAACGTAACATATAAATCCCAATTGTATTAATACGTACCGTTCCTACCTATTTTGGATTCACAAATTTCAAAGCTTACTGCCACGATCGGATGGATTTTTCGTGGCTTTTGCAAGCTGCTGAAAAATATTCAGCAACTGCAATGTTTTAAAACATGAAATAGTAAATGGTTAAGTATAATGTGAAACTGCTAATACCAAACATAAAATTCTAACTGAATTCATTCGTACATACTTTGAATTCACGAAGTATTGAAGCATGCTGCCACGGTACAATAAGTTTTCGTTCCAATGTGCAACGTCGTATTTGCTTCACGCCGAATAATGCTACTACTCTCTGGCCGGGACGGCCATACTTTCTAGGGATGTGTCGATCGCGAACGAACTAGTTCAATTGAACTATTCTTGAAAAGGAACGGTACGATACTGAACGACCATTTAGTGAACTATAGTTCATCTGTCACGGATTCGTAGTTCGCCGGTCACTATTCCTAGTTCGTTTAGTTCAGTAGTTCATTTAGTTCTCTTAGTTCGCCGGTCATCGTTCTTTAGTTCAGTAGTTCAATTAGTTCTCTCCTATAGTTCAGCGGTCACAGTGCGCATGAGCTCACTGCGCAGGTTTCAACATGCGGTGGTTAGAAGTCACGTGACTTTGGAGGTACTGGCTGCTTGTATTGTGTGTAATGTAACTTTGCGTGCTGTTTGTATTGCTGGAATTGCATTTTGATAACTTGCTGTACATAAATGTCACTAATCTGCATTATTTTCAAGGGCAAAATGCCTAGCATAGAGTAATAACAGCTACTTTGATTAATGATTCCCGTGGAGTTATTTCTTTTACAAATAAGAATATTCTTTATTTGTAATCCTACTTGTAAAACGAGTTTAGTGAAGTGCGCAGCTAATGTGACAAGATATTCTATCTGTCACATTCAATACACATCTTTCACGTACTGCTTGTGTTTGCAAGTACATGGAAATGAAAATTTCATGTACTGGCAAATAGAGTAGAATTCACTTTTCTGCTACAAGCAACATTTTTAGGGTTATTTAATATATGAGAAAATTGAGAGGAAGGAGGGAGAAAAAGGAAGCATGTTTGATTCTTATCAAAAGAAATCATTTAATACGAGACGGGTATTCTTGTAGGTGCCACATAGCTGTCCCAAAGTCACGTGACACGGGCACGAGAGAACCCATAAAAAGAAGTTACTTTTGGGGAAAGCAAAGCGTTCTGAGAATTAAATTTTTAGCACTAGCGCTAAAAGTGACATTTCATTACATAGTGACATATTCATTATATTTAGATAAAACTGAAAATAACAATGAAAACAAAATACTTTCTACGGCATTTACTTTCTACTGCAAAGGCAGATTCTACGCATTGTTAGCAGGGTATGAAATAGGCTAATTTTTATATCCATTAAAAAAGACGGTTTCCAAGACAACTGTCTTGTTACCGTGAAAAAAGTACTAAATTCATGGGAATTTAACAAAGTAATGCCCCTTAATGTCCCTTAGTAATGCTCTCTAACCTATTCCTCTTTCCCGAGATATCAAACACTTTATTGCAATATAAAATTACAAACTTTTCCACATATTTTTATATTATAATTTTTCTACAGATGTAGAAAAATGTTCTTATTTCCTGAGCTAAGTGTGTTTTTTCATCGTCTCTGTAGATTTTTTGGCCTCGACGTACGGTGTCGGCAAAAATTTCAACTTCAACGCTGAAAAAACACCTTCGTCCAGGGTTGCCAGATCCCTTCTGGGAAAATACCCCAAATAACCCAGAGGGGAAGAAAGGTAACCGGTGAATAAAGCTCGACTCTGACACTGCGGCTGATAATTTCAAAATAGCTGCACGTTCACGATTCACGTAAGAAGTTTAAAAATAAATATTCTTGTGTATAAAGCCTACCTACTAATGCTAGCCTTATGACTTAAATACTTGTTGAATTGCTAGAAAAAGGGGCAAAATGTATGTAAAGAAATGGGCTCTGACATTTTCATAATAGCTGCATGGTGTTCAAACTCAAACATTCGTACATAGCCATTTCTGTCAGAAGCCATAAATATTTGTACAATTTGTGGGAAAATGCAATATTGACGATTTAGTAAGCGAAAAAAAAAGCGTACCGCCCACAGCCCTCCCAGGATACAAAGAATTACGCCCAACGGACGGAATCCCCCAAAATGCATTTTCATCCAGTAAGTCGACGCTTGCTTTTCGCCCAATTGGCGGTATTCCGCCCAATATGGCATCCCTGTGTACGTGGCGAAAATAAATGAACTATTTCGTTCTTTTGAACTAGTTCACTAAAAAGAACTATCTTATAAAGAACTATTCACATAAATGAACGATTTTGCCCATCCCTAATACTTTCTCAAGCCCTGCTCAAGCCGCTGTTCCCGTCGATTCAAGAATCGATTCTGAAGAGAATCAATGATCACCATCGAATTGCACTTATTGCCCGTCTGCTCATTATATTGCAAATATTTATTGTTATAGTAAAATAATTTAAAAAGTTATTCCCAGGTCCGGCACAATGAAAAAATAGCTTCAAGAAAAATGCTTCCCGAGCGAAATCGGTCGCGTAATTTATCCGTAGTAGTTCTAAATCGAAACTGCCTTACACTAATAATAATATATATATATATATATATATATATATATATATAATATATATATATATATATATATATGATGTTGATGATGAGCCCCTGATGGAAGATCTCCACGAGCACATGCAGGACACATATTTTCAGGGATTGTGGGCTGGGTTGTGGGAACGTTTTCCTCGATTTCATTATCAATTTCCTTTTCCCCCTGCTTCTCCTCGAGAATGGCACTACCGAGATTGGCATTAACCAACTTCAGTTTATCTTGAAGGTAGTCAATGTGCTGCTTAATAAAATTTCTGGCCTAATATTTCGTTTGGGGAACACAGTATTTTTTAATTTTCCAAACTCACTCTCAACGGATGCGGATGAAGCTGGTATTCGCCCAAATCCAAAATTGAGAGTTATGTTTGACCACAGAGCCACGTCCCTAATTAATTTTTGTCCTAGTTGTGGTAAAAAGTACGGGTTAACTCTGTCAGGTTCTTTTCTTTTCTCTTCGTCAATGACTTCTAACACCTTTTGAATTCTGAACCCCATTTCTGCCACTGATTCAATTGTTGCCCATTGTCCTCAGCGGTTAAATGGGTTTCCTCTTCATCCGTTCTCTCCAAAATACCACTGTATAATGATTCTTCTTCTTTATCTATGCCTGTTTGTAATTAAAAACATGTGGAAAAAATCAGTTCAGTTTGCTCGTTGATTGTATGTATTAGAATCAGCCTACGTAATTGCTACACAAATGGACATTGTGTTTGAAGATGAAGTTTTCTTGAAAGAAGATTAAAGTAAAGTAAACTTGCAACGTATTATAAAAAAATATTATCTTACCTGTGACTATGCGAAGCAATTTTTCTCTGGATACTTCGCAGAGTGTTGGCTCACCATCCATTAGATGGCCATCATGCTCAGAACTAGTTAGTGCCAACAGTGCCTCAAAAATTGGATGTGCACTGTCTACACTGCGGCACATTATTAATTGACCAATACTGGCCAATAAAAAGCGTTTTATTTTTAGTATTTTTACGTCTCTTAAAACTTTGACGTATGTCTGCAGAAAATGTGCCACATCTATTCTAACATATGTATTCGGCATGTTCTCTGTGTCAAACAATCTCCCTGAATACTCTTCTACATCCTCACAGAATTCGAATTGCCGAACCACTGATTTCAAAATTGCTCTTGAAGCATCGGCAACAACCTCTTTGGGGTTGGGAGCTCCTTGTCGTCTGATGGTCATAAGCCAATTTTGAACCGAGTCAGTGTTATGAGAATCAGTTAACATTTGAGCAACGCTAAACTGATTCCCACTGACATTCAAGACAGCCAGATATAAAAAAATAAATCCTGTTTGACGGTTATATGGCAAATTCATTCGTTGAACAAATCCTCCGCTAGCGTCTATCATTAATGTGGTTGGCAGTTTTTAAGTTTCTGGAGGATGTGTATCTGGTTATTTGTCCAGTAATGGACAGTGAAAGGTGTCACTGAAAAATAATGCACACTATGTAATAGCTGCTGCATTTCAACTTTAAAACAGCCATTATAGGATCCGCATCAAGGTACTGGGCTCGGCAGTGCTCTGACTTCGCGGTGTGCAATACATTGCTGGAACACAATGTAGGTGGCTCCATATCTCCATCCTCCATATGATGATTTGCTTGCTCTGCTCTATAAACTTCAACTGGCTTATTTTGGAGGTCTTTTGATACTTGGAAACGGATCGGCTGACGTAACCATCGTTTGCCACATTGGGTCAATGAGCTCTCTTCTTTCTTTACATGACAGGATAGTATAATTTTCGAAGCATTATGTTTAATATTTATTTTCAGTGAACTCCCGCACTTGCACCTCCCTTAAAACATTGCAATACGTATTAATATAGTACAACAATAGTATAAAAGAACACAATAATTCATAAAATATTTTTCTTCTATTTCGGAAGTAGAGAAATAGAGGCAATGCAATCAAGTTTCATTGCAAGAACATATAGCAAATGCTCTATAATATACTTTAAAATGTAAAAAATTGACTTACATGTTAAAAAATTGAAACATAGTTTTACTTTTTAAATAAATAGGATACAAAAAGAATCGAAATGCAGAAAAATTTGCTCGAACTTGTAGTTTCCCTTTTGAGTCGGGGCTCCTTCTTTCGGTTTTGCCCTCCCCCGTTCCCGGCTGCCATAAATAAACGCCTAAAGCTATGTGCGCAGTGGGTCGGTTACGGCACTGACGGAGCTCCGCAAAGTTAACATTGCAAAGTATTAAAAAAATTGAAATAAATTTCAAAATTTGTCGTTAATTTGTTACGCAAAAACAAAGTTTGTCGCTCATTTGACACTGCTCTAACAAATTCGGCTAACTTGATATCAATGACAAGAAAACCACGAAATTACATTGATAAATAAAAAAATTAATGACATGGGAATTTATCGCTTTGTTGTCACTCAAAAATTACCATAAAAGAAATTTTGTTACTCTTTAAACAATAGCAGAAATGTAATGTTTTCGGAAACGCAGTTGTAACGTGATGACAAATTAGCACTGCAATGACAAGAAAACCAAGAAATTTCAGAGATTAATAAAAATTACTACGTAGAGATTTGTGGCTTTTTTGTCGTTCAATACTTCCCATAAAAATTCTCTGCTCATCAATTCAATGCTTTCTCTTCAAATCTGAAGAGATTTGTGCAGTTCCTAGGATCAGATTGTCTTCTCTCTTTGTGCAGTTTCTTGACTAGAATTTGTATAAATTCTACCATTTTAATTCATCTATTATAAAATTTGAATCGGCGATTTTTGTACGTACGAGTTTTTCTTCTCAAATTAATTAAGAATGCAATATGCACTACCTTGTAAATTAAAGTAATTAGGGGTCTAAATACCAGAAAAAATCACATTTTCAGAAATGCAGGTAATCTTAGTAAGAAAAGACAGTGTTGCGCAACAAAATCAAACAATCACATGCAATTATACTTATTAATCACATTCATTTTAAATTCTTCAAAAAATGATTCTGATGGCTTTAAGTTTGAATTTAAATGAGAAGAAAGCCTAAAAGAGAGATATTCTGGGCTGGTAGCCCGTGGTCTATCCCATGGCCTGTCAGCCCGGAAAATCTATCTCATCTTGACTCCGTCCGTGAAAGCCTACGATGCTTTCTTCTACTGTCTGTTCAACATCGCAAACCTATTTGAAGTGCAGTAAATTAAATATTATAGACCTCTCCGAGAAGTGAAATGACAATGAGTAGCTTAAAGCAAAAGATATTTTAGTATATGTTATGTTATTCCTTTTATGCTCATTTCTGTACTCTGAAAAATGTTTGAAACCTGTTTTAGCGATCCTAAGAAGTACTGACAAATCTTTGTCGAAGTTACAATTGTCATTCTAAATAAAACTCAAGTGTAGTGGTAGCAAAGGATTTTCAAGGACTATAAAAGGATTAATTACAGTCGAAATATCAATAAACTTTGATTAATGGATTAATTGATCGAAATGGCATAATTAATCAGAATAAATAATCCTTCATTTGGATGGTCATAACGTCTTTACATTTTCACAGAAGAACAGATGGAAATGGGGCTAATTGATGCATACACTCGACTCATTTATTTTTATCACTTGAATATTGCGAGATATTGAGTCTGATCGTATTGAAAAATTAGGAATATTCCAAGTCTTCACAAAATCTTGTAATTTGATTCTGCTTTCTGGTTTCCATCCTTCAATACTGTCTGATTTTTTGTCATATATAAAGATTGAGAGTGTCATTTATAAAGATTGAGATGAGATAGATTGAAAGTAAGGATTTGTCATAACTTATGATGATGATGATGATGAGTAGACATCGGATGTTTAGGCACTAAAAATCGCCTTTTAGGCGCCTAAAAAAGGCACTAAAATGTCATAAATAAGAAGAAAAAAGGAAGTCATAAATTACATTCACAATAAAATTAAAAATTATTTGTAAAATTCCATACATATTTACAACTCTTCTACATTTTATTCTTAATAGCTTCCATTGCAATATATTACCAGTAACTTTTCAAGGATCGCAATTTTAAATCTGCAACGATTGGGAGACAAAATCAGTTTGAATACAGAGAAGTATTTCTGAAAATCTACTGATGTGTCTGGCATATGTTTTAGAAGACCAAAATTAGCAACACTGAAACCTTCTGGCAATTTACATTTATTGCCACTCAAAAGGTGCCCTCGGTGTATTGTCAATCGACCTTTTTCTCAGAACATGGCTAGTATTTATGAAATATGGAAATGGAGAAAAATGTGTTGGTATACTTTCAGAAATTTTCTCGTATTTCAAAATACAAATACGTGAATTGAAGGTTTCGTAGTTAATGGTCAGGTTGGACCATGGCCAATTTTATGATATCTTAGCATTGTATGTAAAAATAATACATGAAAGGCAAAAACGTACAATAATTCTAAATAAAAGGCATTTATGCAAAAAAGCCATTAATGCTAAAATAAGTAAAAATAAGCATTATAAATCTTCGTCATGTGTCATCATTTGTCATAATTCGTGGTCATATATTATAAGCCTTTAAATAAGTTCGCTAGAATAAAATAGGCATTTCCCTAAACATCCGATGTCTACTCAAGAGTAAGAATTGAAATAAATGGTTTTTGTACTACATGCGGTGACAAACCAAGCGATTTGAACGGGTTCGTGGAAAAACAACACAAGAAGAATACATTAATATGATTGTATGAAGAGTATTACACATTTTGAGCATAACATTTGAAAGGTAGTGAGTATAAATAATAAATGACGGATAGACAAAGGCTCTAAGATATAACTAATATCTAAAATACACATTTAAAAATTAAACGTGTAAAGCTAAAGTTGAAGGTAAACAACTGGGCTCCTTTTCAATTTACTTGAGCATAATATGTATCTATAATTTCATATTATAGAGCCATTCCACGTCAAATCGCACAAGAGTTGACACGACTTTTTTTTTAAATGTACCATTTTTTTCTTAAATCTGGACATCAAAAAGGGAGACACGTATTTCTTATTTGCCCGAAATTAATTATTTGTGTAGTTATGCCTATATTAAATTTTGGAATTTACAGGTACTTCACAAAATAAGACCAACTTGTTGCTCCCAATGTACTGACTATACACATTTCTGGTTTGTTTAATTTAATACTTTGAAATGTGTATTTATTCCTCTGAAAATACATTTTTAATTTTTTTTTTCATTTAAGAAAATGTATTTGTTTCAAAAAAAGTAAAATGTCTTTATAAACTCGATGAGATAAAAATTTGAAAAAATATAGGCGTGTTCCTTGTTCAATTTTCTATGAAATACAACAAGAAAAAATGTGGGCACTCCACACATACAGTTCTGAAAAAATCAATTGTACGTATGAGGGCGCCCTCTGCCTCTGCCCATGCACTAACGAATTGTGTTCGGTCAGCCTTTGATGCAAGAGGTAAATAACTAAAAAAATAATGACCGTCTGCTCATGAAATACAATCAACCACTTGTCAAGGGACATTTCTCAACATCAGTCACAATACGCACCTTATGAAGACAAAGTGCTAGTGTTTGTTCTGTGAATCATGTGTACACTGTGCAACATGAGTAGCGATCACTGTATGAGATATCACAGATGTTTCAATCCATTTAATCTTTCTGACCACGGTTTTTAGAAAAGAAAATCTCCAAAACGCGTGAACCACAATTTTCTGGTGAATTTAGAGGAATCATTAGATTGGCAAATTTATGATTCATTTTGGAAAGGAATCGGCTTCCAAAACAGTCTTTTATTAGTGAAGAGAGCGTCGAGATCAGTGGCTCTCGTGAAATTAAAAAAAAGTAGCGGAACGTCCAGAGAATATAGTGAAAAGAGTGGAAATCAAGGAAATAACAATTTAAGCTCTTCAGATACTTCGTCAAGTATCTGCGTCAAGTGCTTCGTCAAGTTTCAAGTATATGCGAAATTAATAAAGAGAAGATAAACAAGAGTTTAATTTCAATAGGAGAAACCCCCGCAAAGAAAAGAATATTGGAACAAAAACGGTATCCCCATGAGAAATTTCAGAAAGTACAAAGTGCCAACACAGATAATTTTTTACACTTGAAGATCCTTCGACGTCCATCGAAAAATCAGACAAAGATACTATTTAGAAACTTATCGATTCCTATCACTCAACGGATGGTATGACGTTCAATATTAAAATTTTGACAATTTTTTAACGTTGGTCATACAAGAAAATTAAACGACATTTTTCTGCAACCGAACGCATGATAAAAGTGTCTAAAAAGTTGGCTGAAGAAAATGAAATTTTGTCCAGACCTGAAGTAAATTCGGTAAGGCATTAAAACTGCGCATTGTGACGAAAGTTCAGGAACTCTATGGTAAGCGAGTATTTGTATTTAAAGTTAGTTGTGAGGGACCAGACAATTTCAAAAATGTCAATCAAAACATGAGTCAAGAATCCGTCATTTAATTATTTATAACTTTATAAATTATTTATAAATTCAATCGTGAAGTTTTACCACCTCAAGAGTATTAAATTACTGCTACACCCAAAGAACCGACGGCCAGTAACGCAAGAAACACGTCTATTGCAGCAATCTATTATACGCTCTTTCGTAAAATATTAATATTTTGGAAAGTTACTGAGATCTCACTTTGATTTTTTCTGGCAGATATCGTCAATACTCTAGTACGTTTATAAACATTTTTTAAAAAAATTTTAGCTCATCGAGTTTACAAAATATTTCATTTTCAAAATTCATTTTTTTAAAAAAATTGAAAATTCAGGAAATTAAATATTTTGCAAAATCTTAAAAATTAAACATGTTTTTTAAGTTTCGAATGGAACTTGAAAGGAATTTCTATACTTAGTGTATTCAAGTATATGATATTTTTAATTTAGTGATGCGCGTCATTTTTAGCAAATTTCATTATACAATATTTCCGAAAATAATAAAGTTAGAAAAAATAAAAATACACGTGTTAACCTTATTTGATCCATATAACAAATAGAAAAAATAGAAATAATTACAATATTAAGGTCAATTTTGGTCTTTTTGTGCGATTTGACGTGGAATGTCTTATATTCAGAGTAATATGTGCATGGTGAACACATTCACAACCGAATTTCTCAGGAAAATCGAAGCAAGTGCTCGAGAATTAAGCATCATGAAATTGTCAGGTACCTGTTGATATTCCTCAACACCTAAAACCGACGTTCCTGTGAAATATGAAAAGGTACTTAACCATTTTCCAGGAGGTTTTCGGGCTCAGCGGCCAGGTATGAAAGGAAATGAAGGGACGCTTTCTGATGAATCGGGAAAGACAGGGAACACTTTAGAATAATTTGCAATGAGAGAAATTGGACGATTTCCATTTCTTTTGTATATTCCCAAAATTTAAATGAACATTTGAACAATCTGTAATTGATAACAACAGAACTCCGGCACAAAGTAAAGACCATTAGTGAAATAAGATCACCTAATCTTCCCAGATATCTTATTGACAAGAATGGCGTAAATATTCTGGCCCACAAGCTGTTAGTAACCTTGCTTGAAACATTTGAAAATAATTCTAGCGACAACAACTATGACCAATTTCTTATTCTCAATCCAACAACTTTAACATAGATAAAGAACATATCAAGATACCATTAAAACAAAATGCAGAAGAACACAATCAACCTTTCATTTTCATGTGAACTTTTTATTTGTGCTAAATAAATGTAAAAATTCAGCACCTGGACCAGATAATTACCAAATAGTTTCTAAAACACCTCCCAGATGTCGGCCTTGAATACCTACTTCTATTATATAATTATATTGGACCACTCAATCCTTCCCCAACCAGTGGAGAGAAGCAACAGTTATACCAATACCAAAACTAAATAAGGATTACACACAATCCAACCAATTTTCGCCCAATATCCTTGGCATGTAATATATGTAAACTACTAGAGAAAATGGTCTGTCGCCGCCTGAAATGGAGCCTAGAAAAACAAAACCTGATCTCACCACATCAAAGTGCCTTTAAATCATTTTGATCAACCAATGATCACCTGGTAAACATAGACACGGAAATTTCTGATGCCTTAGTTATGAATCACCATGTGATTGCAGTCTCATTGGACATTGAGAAAGCGCACGAAATGGTTTATAAAGACAGGTTAATATCAATTCTTACAGATTTAAAAGTAAAAGGAAATATCTTTTGCTTTCCTTATCAACTTTCTAAAAATGAGACATCTCAAGTCAGAATCCAAGACAAATCATCACAGGCAATTGAGATGACTAATGGTCTTCCAAAAGGATCGGTGTTAAGTGTAATACTCTTCCTCATGGCAATAAATGAAGTGAGCCTTATAGTGAGGGAACCTGTGAAAATATTCCTTTTCGCAGACGACATCACCATACTCTGTAGTGGTAAGCGTCTTCATGTTACCTCAAACATTATTCAAATAAACCATACATAATATCAGTAATTGGGCAAATAATTCAGGCTTTTCCATTTCGAAAACGAAGTCTGAATTCATAGTGTTTTCTAACAGTCGCTCCATTAGGGATGAAGAAGTTACACTGAGAATTGGAGAATATCTACTTAAAAGGACATACACATGTAAAATCCTTGGAATGATCTTCGACTCCAATGCTCCTGAAAACATCACGTATCTGCTCTAAAAGTGGATTGTGTTAGGAGATTAAATGTTATTAAAATGTTGTCCTCTATTAAATGGGGCGCTCAGTATGAATGTCTAATCAAAACATGTAGGGCAGTAATTCAATCCAAGCTGGATTATGGAGCAGTAATTTATAATTCAGCTTCAGAAAACATATTGAAAACACTGAATCCAATAATTAACAGTGCTTGTCGATTAAGACTTGGTGCTTTTAGAACTAGCTCCAACAACAGCCTACTAGTGGAAGCAAGTCAAATCCCACTAGCACTAAGTCGCAAGCTACAATGTCTGAATTATGGATATCAACGTTCAGTATCCCACACAATCCCACAAACCTCTACCATTTTCCAACAACCAAAAACAATCATGTACGAACACATCCAAACCCCACTATCCCTGAGAGAAAAGACTCCTTAAATACATGAATGAATTTAATATTGTTAAACCACTCAGCTTACCTAGACGTTTACATCCCATCCCACCATGGCAAGACCTTAAGATTACCATAAACACCCAACTGGGAAGTACTTCTTGCACTTCCTTCGAATTTATTACAAATGCACCAAGATTGCGATAAAAGAAATGCTAAAAAAATCTGACAATTTCTACCTAGTTTACACATCAAAAAAGAGATGGAAAAGCTGGTTGTGCAATAATTCTAACAAATGATAATGAACTCATGCCATTTCGTCTCCCGACTACTTTTCCATTTTCACATGTGAAGCATGGGCAGGGCTCAAAGCCATTGAAAGCAGTATCAGATCCGCAAACCAACATGCCTATTGTCATCTTTTCCGACTCAATGTCAACACTTAAAGTCATTGAAAACCGTTACACCAGCAATCCAATAATCCAAAATATCCAGAACTTATATTTATCCAAAACACAAAAGGAGTCAAAATAGAAATAGTTTGGATTCCTTCTCATAAAATATTGCTGGAAATGAGAAGGCAGACACAACCTGCAAAATGGCAACATCATTACCAAACGTTGATCATCAAATACATGGTACCCAAAAAGATATAAGAAATCTTTTCAAGGACTCTTCTTTGAAGTATTGAAACTCACAATGGAAGATGGGGTCTACAAAGCTACACCGAGTAAGAAATTCTATCCTGGAACCAGGTCTATCGAGATCAAACTTCAAAAGAAGAGAAGAAGTCATTACAAGATTGAGGATCGGTCACTTTAACTTAAATTACTGTCATCTGTTCAAAAATTCCAACCCTGAACCCTGTCCTAAATGTGGCGCCACCGTGTCTACTCCACATATTATTCTCGAGTGTCAAGGATTTGATAATGTTAGAAAACCATTAAAAATAGAAGGCAGCTTATATTCACTGTTCAAATCAGAAGAAGGTTGTAAAAAAAAATTGAAACTACTAGAAATAAGTAAATTGTTTAAGGTAATATAACAATTATGCGAATTTGGTTATGATATATTGATATAATGCTTATGGTGTAATGATACCACTGTTTGTAAACTTATCTAATGTAATGTACTGATGTAAACAAAATGAGGTCGCTGATGACTTGAGCTGTTATAAAGCGACCATAAATAAATAAATAAATCTGTAGTTGTCTGACAACCAAAAGAACATAACGGTAATTCTCCTTCATAGAAAAAGTAATATTTTTATAATAAGTTTATGAAATTCTAAAATTGCTTATACATATTTATTAGTACACAGTGTATTTATTATGACAATAACGTAAGCATTTGTTAGATAATAAAATATGTATTCAATTTGCGACATCCTAAAAGAAACTTAGAATTAATACATCACAGGAGAGGCAAGATGTTGTTTTGCTTTGCTAATCTGACTCTAGTGATCGCTCATGGTACAAACTGCGGCAATAAAATTCTTCATTTACATCTGATGTCACTGGAAGAGAAACTAAACCTTAACGTCACAACGTCATGAATTGCAAATAACGAAACTGAACATCGAATAAAACAACTGGATAGAAACTAAACTCCCATGAACCTGGTACGTTGTCTCGTACGTGTCAGTTTCGACCTTCCCGACATACAACAACCATCTTGTTGAAATTCAGCTGGAAACGTTATATCAAAGATTCATGATCGAGTCTCCACAGCAGGGGCGTAGCGTCCATGGATGTGGATGATGTTTTACTACCCTGACAATATCAGCTATTTTTTTTTAAAATGATTAAAAATTATCCATTTGTTATATTCTTTTCTACTACAAAATATTTCATTATATTTCAAACATAGCGCTGTTGTGAGATTCGATTCTTCACAAGGATGAACAATAAAAATTGTCCATTTGTAATTTTCTTTTTCTAACTACAAAATATTTCGTTATATTCAAACATCGCGCCGTTGAGAATTCGATTCTTCACAAGGATGAACGAATCTGTCTTAATGCCGCCTTGCCTGCGCATGAAATCAGATTGCACACTGACCCATTAATCCAAGTTGCCCACGAAAAACCGGTCGTTTTATGAAACTTTATTGTTCAATTCGAGTGTTTCGGAAGAGCACGAGATTAATTAATGAACATTGATCGTATTATTACCGTGTTTTAACTGCATTTAGCAACTATATATTTGTAGCCAATTTAGTTAGGGATTGTGCTGGTTGAATGCACGAGGGTATGTGACTGTGCAATACACATCTGTGCCCTGGAATGGCGAGCACAACGCGATCCAAACTGCCTACTTTTATTGAGTCGTATTTTTGTTCCGTGGAACAAATTATAGTATGAGAAACTGGTAAAAATAGTTTTAAAATATTTTAGAGGATATATTTTATTAAATCGCCAACGCAGGCTATTTTGAGCAATACAACACTGATAAGAAAATAGGCGAAAATTCTGTCACATTAATTCAAGTTGTATGCTTTTTTGGGAGACAAATAATTGTATTTCTAGCCATAATGAAATGGGGATCATCAAATGGAGTAAATTTCGTGGAATACATAAGTGTAATATGAAATATGATAAAACTGACAAAGATTATATCGAAAATTCCAGTGTTTCATGCAATCTCAACAGAAATTCAAATTAATTGGACGTTAAGTGTGAGGTGTAATGTCCATGAAATTAAAAATGAAAATTCTAAAGCCTCTTCCGTCCCCTCGAATACTAGATGAAACTTTCTTGATGTAAGCAGCAATGGACAACTGTCACCTGTTTTAAGATCATTACGTTTCTGTAAATTGATTGATTTTCGCTTTCGTATTATATTTTATTGTTTATCATTATTTTATTTATAAATTATGCCAATTCTAAAGGGTT